>BHFT01063429.1:0-25393 GCA_004320025.1 Laticauda laticaudata
CATAGGAAGGAGTCAACCCATCCTGGGCTCTCTCGCAGCATAGATAGAAAGGGCGTTCACGGTAACCTCTACCAACGCCCATTCTTTTTAGATTGGATGGTTTTATTCTGGATGCCTGCAGGGGTTTTTTAACCTTTTTATTGTAATGTTTTTATTTTATATAACCCAGTTCAAAGGTCTTATAAATTTAACAAATAAACTCATCATTAATATTTCAGCTGAAATATATAAAATAGCCTAAACGTGCCAGATGTGTCATATGAAGTAGCCTATCCAAAATGGTCACATTTTCTTTAGCTATGAATCATCAAGGTATACAGATTAACAGTTTTCAAGCCTAGGATGACATAGAGTTTCAAAGTACCTGAGGCAGATGACAAATTTATAATTTTTGCAAAATTAAAAAGAGCATTTTTATAATAGTAATGGTTTTTCTTAGCTACCCAGTCTTCAAAAATTGGATGACTTACAAATTTAATAAATTGTTATTAAATTTACAGCTCAAAAAACGCCCACTGAATAAAGGATAGGTGTGGTTAGTCTGATAAGGATGCAGATTTCATATCCTCTTATATAGCAGAAAAAGCCAGTAAACTAGATCCTTAAATAAAAGTTAGATAAGTAACTTTGCAATGTGATGGAATTTCCCATCTTTATTTATAATTAATTCGCCCATTCCTTTAGCTGTGCAGAAAGTATTTGCAAGCATTACTTGGCAAGGTTGCTGGAAGCTTTATATAACACATGAATATTCTTTCAGTACCTCTTCCCCTTCTGTCAAATTAATATTCACTCTTCCCTATTGATTTAGGTTAGATTTTCCATTCCTTTCTTGATCCCAAAAAGTTTTTTATATTTATCTTTTACAAACATCTCTTGGTGAACAGTGTGATTCCAGGTTTTTACATTTCCATACAAGCATGATCATAATTACATATCTATCTTACATTTTCAGTTTCTTATCGTATCATTACATTTTCCATTTGCTATACATTTTCAAAAACATTCTTATGTTTTTCACATTTATTTTATCCATTTTTAGTTCAGAACTTATTCTGTTTTTCTTTAATTATACTCTTATCTTCTTTATATAATATCTTAAAATTCTTATTTCTTAATCTGTATTCATTGTACTTTTATACTTTTATCTGTCATATTTGCAATTTCATCACATATTCTTATTTCATTATTCAGTAAATTCCATCTTAGTTTTAATTAATTCCAAACATTAATTACCCATTTGAGTGCACCACCTTTTATATATCATTAAGTTTACTCCCCTTTAACTCATATTAAAAAATACCATAATATAATCATTTTACATTCCTTTTTAATGTCATTATTAACTCCTGTAGTTCTATGCAGACTTTCAAATCACAATTGAGAAAAGAGAGAACAAAGTTGCTTCTTGATATCTCTTAAGGGGAAGTGTGTAAATTCATAATTCATAAAATTGCTAGATGCTATCAGTACTACTATATTGGTCTGTAGAACAGCATGAACTTTCAGGGTGGAACAGCCAGCAAATATCAACGCGGAAATTGATTTAATTGATGTGGCAATTAAAGCAAAACTTTAAATGAGGGATTATTGCAGTAATTTGTAACTATTTTTTTTTCAAACAAAACATTTTATCGACTCAGAAATATGGATTTAAAAATTGGTTAAATATCATTCAGCTTGAATTTTATTTAAGTTCTTGAATGATTATATTTGAATTATTGCTCTTATAAATATTTAGTTTTGTTTCCTATTGCATTGAATTAGAAAGTGTATCAGTTCTAAAAACAATCATATTAAACAGTCTATTCCATAAATATCAATGTGTTCAACCCCCAAAAAAATTCCAAGATGTGTATTGATTATATTTGACAGAACATGTGCTAGCATATTCAGTTTTTAAAATGAGTAGCTATCTTTTTTTAAAAAAATAAAGTTTTATTGAGTTTTAACAAAACAAATAAAACATCTTATTTGAGTACAGCATTGTTGCAGGTTATTACATTTCCATACAGACATAATTTCATATGCATATTCTTCTTATGTATTCAACTTTGTTATGACTCACCGGTACCAACAAAGTAAAAAGTCCAAATTTCAAACTGAAAACACAAATAAGTGAGCAAGTCCAGGAATTACCGGGTTAATTTACTTGAGCTGATAATGTTCTTGGCAATCTCATGCAAGCTGTCTACCAAGTTTGACAAGAAAGCAGGAACCTAAATCAAAAGCTGTCGACACACACAGAATCCAGCGAAGCCTCTCTCACTAGTTAACACGTTGTCCCGAACAAGAAGAAGCAAGAACCCCAGAGCTAACACACGCCAATTGTTATTCCTGTGGGGCGTGTCGAGTTCTGCTCCTTCTCAGTCTCTGATTTTGTCCTTTCTTTTTTGCATTGCGCATCTCAGCGCTTTTGCCCTGCGTCTTTTGCCTATCAAACCAACATTCCTCAGCTTTTATCCTAGTTTACGAGGATCTATTACGCTCTCCTGATTATCTGCGACACCTGAGTACACATCAGGAGGAAGATCTGCGAGGAGGAAAGTCCTAGGGAGGAAGGTAAATTCAATCCTCTAACAAAGCAGGCTCAAACCTCAGAGCCAAATCCTCCTCTTCCTCATGACCAAGTCCTCGACCTCTGACAAAGCAGGCTCAAACCTCTGAGTCACAACACTAGATCCCCTCACCGCAGGGCCTTCCCCCGAGTCTGACAGATCAGGATGAGTTTCTAATGGGAACTGTGCATGGAATCTGCTGGATTAGGTCCGGGGCATGGACCATGGAAGCATCCACCCAGGAAAGAGCCTCCAGTCCATCGCGCCCAGCCTCTCGAGCGAAGTAATTGGAAAACGTCTTTCAACAGCTCGATAATCCTGAATTGCCTGATCACCGTTGTCATCAGCCAGGCAGGATCATCGTTGGATACAGAATGGAGGATACCGTAGCATCAGGAGGAACGGAGCGCAGCACGAAGGGGTTCAGGAACCTAGAGGGAAGGTGGAAGACAGGAAGACATGTGCTAGAGGCACGGTAGGGTGCGCCGATAAGCAACGGGAAATTGATGACTCTGCTCGATAGGGAAGGGACCGATGAAGCGATGGTCCAAACTTTTTTGATCGGACGATTGACCCATAGATGCTTCGTGGATAACAACACCCTGGTCTCCCACAGCCAGCGGAGGCGTACCCGGTGTGAACGATCGCGAACGTTTTTATAGTCTGAGCTTAGCCGCTTTTAATGCTGTGAAATCAATTGGTTGAACCGAATGTATTTCTGACAAGATAGTTCCGTGTCTCGGGAACCGGGGAATCCAAGAGCGACAATGGGAAAAAAACTTGGATGTGATAACCCACATATTTGCGTAAAAAAGGTGTCATGTGAGTGGAGGTGGTGCTGGGAGTTTGTTGAAAGCGGAACTCTGCCTAAAGGGAGATAAGTACCCAATTGTTCTGTCGGTTTGGTTGAAAACGCCTTAAATACTTGGCGAGGATGCAATGCCCTTCTCCGTCCCACCATCAGTCTGCCAGCTGGTGCGCTGACAACAAGCAAAACCTATACCTGCAGCGCGGTCATGAGGCTCTTCTTCAAAATTGAGCAGTAAACTGGGATACCACGATCGCGAAACCACCCTGTCCGGTAGACCATGCAGATGGAACACGTTGCAAAAATTAACTGGGGCTGTCGTTACGAAGCCGACAGTAATCTCCAACAAGGGATAAAGTGAGCATCTGGTTCAGATATCAATCACCAACAAGCACAACCGTATATCCCAACAAAGAGAGCAAATGGTTTAAATAAAGTCATGGAAATTGCCCCCCATAGTTTGTCCAGAGTCGGCAAGTGGTTGAGGAGAACCAGGTTGAAGGAGACGAGCAACCCGTTGGTGGCTTTCGTTTTGCCAGCAACGGTACACGGAATGCGACATAGGCCAATAGATCATCATGCTGGCCTCGAGCCACCAAAAGTCGGTGTGTACAAGATGCAGGGTTTCTTAAAAAACCGCAAAATGGCCAGCAGCGGGTTGTCGTGACATTGAGTAATAATAAGGGCTCTAAAGTGTGCCTTCGTTGTGCCGTAAAACGGCCTCGTGGATGTCATTGTAAGCCCTTCCTCCAAAGTCGCATGGGGAGTCAGGGGTCCTAGTTTCCCAATTCTCTGCGTGTGAAACGCGTTCTAAAGCGCTGCAACCTTCGTACCCGAGCCTCAAATCCCCTGGTTACTGATAACAAGCCAAAGATTCTGGTGGCAGCACCGTACGTGAAGGAAGGGTGGTCCTCGGGAAAAGGTACTCTGGTTTATGGTGACAAGGCATCTGCTTCTCCAATTTTTTGACACTGGGGATATAAGTACAGAGAAGTTGAACCTGGCAAAGTATAACGACTATCGGATGCTGTCACTGGTTCAACTTCCCTCGCAGTGGACAAATGTCAAATTACGATGATCGTCCGAATCTCCACCTTGTGCTTGGGCGCCCTCAAGTTGATGTTGCAGGTCCTCAAACGGGCAGCCCTTGATAGGCCAGCAACTTTCTTTTTCCCAGATAGTAATAAATTGTGCTCAGAAGTAGTGAAGTTTCCAAGAATAATAACGCGCAGCGGAAAAAAGGTGCGGCCATCGTGCTGGGGCTTCAACACACAGCCCCACTAGCCACGTTTGATGCATCCGTCTCACCACAACGGAGCAATGTGGATTCAGGATGCCCTCAGGTTAGGTATTAGGCAATGAAGGCCTTTTCTTTCGAGCAGCTCAAAGGCCTGTTGCTATGTGGGGCCCCACTGGAATGGAAGCTTTCTTTATAAGCGAGCTGGGTGATGGGATCGTCCAGCTTGGCAGAACACCTGGGATGAAGGTCTGGTAATAATTTGCAAACCCCAAGAGGAGTGAAACATCTTTTAACTCAATGAGGGGGTTCCAAGTACACAAAGCCTCCCTTTATGCAAGGTCCCTTGCAATGCTTTGGGAGAGATGGTGTGCCGCCAAGAACTCTATGGAATTTGGAAGAAGTGGGCATTTCTCAGCTTCGCATAGAGTTGAATTGCTCCCTGAAGAGCACTGCAATACTGATGAACTTTTGAATTGGTTGTCCTGGACCTGGAATAAATGCAAAATGTCGTCCAGGTTACACCCCAATAACCTGATCGAGCATGTCCGGAACACGCTCATTCATCAGGTGGCTGGAAGACGCGCGGGGCATTGGTCCAACCCAAAGGCAATTCACGGTGTCTTTCAAATGGCCGTATCGGTGCCCACGCCATCTTTCATTCGTCCCCTCTCCGCATCCGCACAGGTTGTAGGCCCTCGAAGATCGAGCTTGTTGAAGAAGTTAGCCGTGCTGTAAACCGCTTCATCAACTCTGGAAATTGAGTGGGCAAGGGGTAACTAGTTCCTCACCGTCAATGTGGCGTTCAACCGGTGGTAACGCAACCAAGTGCTAAATCTCCCATCTTCTTTTTTAACGAAGAAGAACGGGAGCAGAAGAGGGGACGATGCCGGCCGGATAACCCTGGCCAAATTCTTTCCAAGAAATCAGGAAGGGCGGCCAATTCCGGCTCAGACATAGAATACAGGCGTCTTGGGTGTGGGGCATCAGGCAGAAGGTCCAAGGGACAGTCATAGGGTCGATGCGGTGGTAACTCGATCCGCCTCCTTCTCACGTAATAATCAGAGAAATTGGATAGTTCAAAGAGGTAACGGAGACAAGCAGGGGCGGCGATCGTCCTGGCCAGCACAGTGTTGTCGTTAAAATTCCTGCAAGGGGCGTTCCCTGGCGAAGTTCCTTCAGAGCCTTTTTTCTGGCTGCTGTCTTGAAGCCCCGTATGGGGTCATCATACCTTCAGTCTCAGGTGATGCCAAAACCCTGATAGTCATTTAGTAACTGGACTGTCTTGCACTAAAAACAAGTAGTGACCCACTAGCAGCCGAGCCTGAAAGAAGCCTTATAACAAACCCTACACGCCCGGTCATCAGGACAATCCTCTGTCGAGATCCAGTACATAATTTACACTGTCCGCATAAAAGCCAGGGAACATTTCAGGCTGGCCAGAGAAACTTATCTGGCACAACTCGCCGGGCATTTCCTACGGGGAAGGGGCCAGGAGGAGCATACGAGCCTGCAAACAGTCGAGTTGATTAAGCAGCTGTTTGAACTTGCTGCTGCAAAACTTGATTATCTTCTTGCAGCTTGGTTAAGGCTGGCTGCTGCTGCTGCTGATCCATCTTGGTCAAAAATGGCTTTTGTTTAGTTCGCGGACAAAATAATGTTCATGTCTCACCAGTTACCAACAAAGGTAAAAGTCCAAATTATCAAACTGGAAACATAAATAAGCAAGCAAACTTCCAGGAATTACCGGGTTAATATTAGCTGTTGAGCTTGATAATGGTCTTGCAGTTTCTCATAGCAAGCTGTCTGCCAATGTTTGATAAAGAAAGCAGGACACATAAATCGAAAGCTGTTCAGGACACACACAGAATCCAGCGAGCCTCTCTCATCTAGTTAAACACGTTGTCTCAAACAGAAGCTCAGAGCTAAATACACCCACTTTTATTCCCTGATGGGCGTGTCAGTCTCTCATCTCACGCTCTGATTTGTCCTTTTTTTTGCTTGCATCTCACGCTTTGCCTGCGTCTTTGCCTCGCATCAAACCATATCCTCAGCTATATCATGCAGTTACGAGGATCTGATACGCTCTCCTGATTATCTGCTGACACCTGAGGTACAATCAGGGAGGAAGATCATGCCGAGGAGGAAAGTCCTAACGGAGGAAGGTAATTCCAATCCTTAACAAGCAGGCTCAACCTCAGAGCCAAATCTTCTCACTTCCTCATTGTCCAAGTCTGTGTCTTCCAGCAAAGCAGGCTCAAACCTCAGAGCCAAATCCTCCTCTTCCTCGCTGACCAAGTCCTCGACCTCTGACAAAGCAGGCTCAAACCTCTGAGTCACAACACAACTTCATATCTTATTACTCTTTTTCCAACTTCTCACTATTTCTCCCTTTACTTCTCTTAATTTTCTTTTATGGTGATCTCATTTTCTTCTTATTCAATTGAGTAGCTATCTTGAAGGTACAAATTGAAATTTTATGTTCACATCCTATTTTTATTTTAAAATATATGGATAAAATACCCAAAATTTCCTGCTACCTTTTATTTAAGTATTTACAGCATTCAGAGAATATATTGGAAGGGAAGCTCACATTTAACTTTACATTTTTTTCTGTTGATCTCTCTGACCTGGCATTTGAATAACAATGTCAAACTGAATTTCTGGTAGGGATCATGACAAACTACAGAACCATTTCTGGGCTGCTGTTAGAAATATTCTAGATATCTGGCAAATAAAGTCACTCAGATATACTTCAAGTTAGATGGTGACTGGAAAAATCCTCTCAAGATGTTCGCAGCAAAGTATTATGTGATTAACTAGAATCAGTGTGAGCCTCTCTGAGGAGATTGACAAAATTCTTGGGAATGCCAAGTCAATGACCTGTTCATTAGATCCATGTTTAAATTTATTAATAGTAGTATTTTATTTTTGCTCTTAAAATGTTGGTTTAGCATTTTATATTGAGAAAGCCATTGTTAAAAGTTGATTGGTATATTGATGCAATGAATACAACTTGTCTGATTGTATTAAATTTGCATACTGTAACAAAGTTGAATCCAGAAAAAAGGATATGGGATTATATTTGCAATATATATAAATTGTTATTAATATTTCAGGCCTAGAGCATGTGTTGAGAATCTTGCCAAGGAGCAAAGGGATTATAAATTGTTTAGGATGTTTAACATAGATGAAAGGGATGAACATGAGACCTCAGGAGGAAAAATGAATTTTTGTCCTGGAGATAGCTACCACAGAGTTACTAGATTACTGGATTACTAGAAGCAGTATACCGATCAGCAAAGTTCCTTTACCAAATCTTTAAGGTGCATTGTAGTTTCATTATTATTTTTAAATTTTCTTTATACTTGAGGATTTATCATATTTCTTAATGCAAAACTAATTTATTGAAAGAAGCATAAAGGATATGTATCTATGCAATGTTTAAAAAATGTTTGAATCTCATTTTACCAGTTGAGTTCTATATATGTTTTGTTCCAGAGTTTTTGGAATAAATGAGCATACAAGTTGCAAATTAAACCAGTTAATTAATCTATATATAGTTTGGGGTCTTTTTAGTTTTCTAGTTTACAATTTGAAAAGGAATATGTACACATTAATGAAAATAGCATAAGTAAAAATAGTTACATATGATTACCATTTTTTAAATGTGGAAAAAAAGTCTTTGAATGTAATATTTCAGAATACATTAGGTGGCGGTAGTGTGCTATATTTGTTACTAGGCCTTTATCTTTGATATTTTACTTTTTTTCTAAATGCAATTTAAAAATGGATGAACCATATCTTTTAATTATTTGTAATCTTGTGTTTATTGTATCACTTAAAGGTTTAATTGCAAAGTTTATAAACAGTTATTTGACTTTTTTGCATTAAATAAGTTAAACATAGTATAATAAAAACAGAATGACTTTTAATTTTGAATAAATGTAAGTGCAGTGTATAGTAACACTTTTTAAATAAGCATTGAATAACTGCTTGTAGCATTTCTTTTGATATGTATCCTTTTTTCCTTTTAAAGTAGCAACTTGAAGAAATTCTATTCTTTCCCCTGAGACTAAATGTAAAATTTTCACATATATGTGTAAACTTCTCTTATTAAACAACTGGGATAGGTGATTGTGCCCTGCTAATTAGAACTGTGTCACACTTAGGGTTAATTTCCTTTTTAATTAATCAGAGTTTAATATAATCTATCTTTCCTACTCTTTTTTTCTCTACTATTCACTTTTTCTACTATTGGACTTTCTTAGGCTTGAGATAATGTCTTAGTTTTTAAGCCATTCGCATTAAATCTTTACTTTTATAAATGCTTGCATCTTGTTTATCTAGCATAACTATAACATTGCTCCTAATTTTTTCAGTTTCATGTTTTGGTATAATTTGGGGTTATTCTGAGAACACAAGTTTTTTTTAGTATCAAATAAATGCTGATGAGTCAAAGCAGACACAATTAAACTTTTAGCATGGTGTTTTTAATGTTGTGTTGACATATTGAACAAGAGCACATAACTTAGGATCTTTTTTTTCCTTGTCTGTATTTCACAGGTAAAAGGGCTGGGGAATTCAAAACTGGTACAGCCATGTCATTAATTTGGCAGAAAGATCAATTAATAGAAGAAAAGCATTGAAGTGTTGACAGAGCATGCTATCTAATTAGCACCTGATGAACCATGTAGGCCGCAGAGCAAAGAGCTAGCTGTTGTACAAGACCTTTTATGTGCAAGTCATTAAGTCTGTATAGTAACCAAACCAAAAGATCTTAAATGGATGAGGGTTTTTTTTTCATCAAAGAACTATCCTGTGATGTATTGAGGGTCTCCCATGGATTTTGTTAGAAGTAAAATGAGGAGCAGGTGTTTAAATCATGTGCTCCATCAGTTACCTCCATTACTTTCTAAGGAACAGTTACTTACCTGATATTCTGCTTTTTCATTGGTGTTTTTCCAGTTCACCAGTTATATTTTATTTGTAATTATTTTATAGAGAATTGTTTACACACACACACACACACACACACACTTTATGCTCATTGGGAACACGCTAGTGTTCCATCTTCTTAACAATGGACTTTCCAACGTCTGCAGCTGTTTTGGCTAACAGAAAGGATCCCATATGTACCATTGAAGACCTGCTTAGGTTTCCCCCAAAGTGCCAACAAATCAGATTCCTAAGATTTCCCACCTGTAGGATGGGAAATTCAAGTTATAGATTTCAACTTCTGTAGAAATCTTTGCTTTCTCATTATTTGAGTTTCTTTTTCTTGTAAAATTTGGATTCAATTATCCTTGCATAAATGGTTGATTATTTCTCCTCAGAATTGTGTTCTTTCTTCAATTTTCCACAACAAAAGTTTGTTTATAATTACCTTGAGCCATTCCAAAATACAGGGCAAAACCTCAAATGAAGAATTTGACTTTAATCCAGAGATCCTATGAATTGAATTCTTCTCTCAGATTTAATAATCATAGGGGCAAGGACTTTTAGCTCTAAAGTGCATATTCATAAAAAAGTAGATGATGCAGAAAACCGAACAGGAATTGGGGAAAATTCCATAAAATCTGAAATGGTATCATGTCACCCCTAATCATTATCTTCATTAGACTAGGCATAACTAGTTAGGGAACATACCTAGTTCCCTTAGGCATACCTAGTTTCCCTAGGCATACCTAGTTAGGGAACATACCTAGTTCCCTTAGCCATTAGCATCCAGACTGCTTATCATCTTTGTTGCTCTTCTCTGCAGTTTTTCCAGCATCTCAGCATCTTGGGAATCGTGGCAACCAAAACTGGACAGAGTATTCCAAGTGTGGCTTCACTAGTGCAGTATAGATAGTGCTCACTTCTTATGATCCTTTATGATGCTGTCTCTTTGTTGATGAAGTCTAGGATTTCATTTTTTGGCAGCTGTGGAGAAGGGGCATTGGTCTTTCCTGATATACTTCTTCTCCGGGAGTTGAAGGGAGATTGAAGTTTGAGATTGAACTCCGGGAGTTGAAGGAAGTATTCTGTCTGGTCAGAGTCAGGAGGGAATTTTTTTTTGTTTCATCAAGTAGACGATCTTTCAGAAAACGATGGACACTGGAATTCGCTTCAACTTTGTTCAGAACTGGGAACCGTTACCAGGGGTGGGGGGGGGGTGTCCTCNGTTACCAGGGGTGGGGGGGGGGTGTCCTCAGTTTTTCAACTCGGTCTGCAGAGCTAGGAGACTAGAGACTATCCATCCTGGATTCTCCCTTCGACTCCCCAAGAAGTGTATCAGGTAGGACCAACGCCCCTTTTGGCAACTGTGGCACACCACTGTTCAAGTCCATCAAGATATTTTTGAACCTTGAATCTTTGCAGCTGGCAAAGATGACTGGAAGGTGGCATGGCATTTAGAAACGGTGGCTAAAGTTGAGTTTCCCTTTAACCGAGTCTTACTTGATGGACATGTTCTCTGGGTGACAATCTGTGATGAGATTTTCTAAGGCATTATGACAAACTGTTCAGTAACTTAATTAGAGAGGAAAAGAATTCAGCAGCACAGGGGTGCTCACAAAAATACAATTCCTGTGTATATAAAACAAATGTTAAATAATCAAAAAGAAAAACCTGATCCAGGATCCAATAAGAGAAAAATTGGATGCTGCTGAGAAGAACAAGGAAGAAAGTGAGGGAAGACCCTCAGGTATGCGGGCAGCCAGGTTGTCTATCATCCTGTATAGGTCCAGGAGTTTCACCCTGAGCAATAGCAGCTCTCTGGCAATGGCAGGGAGCTTGGGCAAGGGGGGTTTCCTAATAGCTATCTAAATAGTTGAATTGCAGATTTCAGCTAGCCTTTGGCTAAGATGAGATGTGGGCAATTATCCACTGTTCGTACTCCTATAGTGAATAATAGACTGTAGTTTGTTTGTTTTAAAAAGTATTAAAATATTTATCAAATAAAAACATTACATAAAAATTTTTGCAACAATATGGAATTAATTGGTAGGAAGAAGGTTGTGAATTGACTAGTTGGGAAATCCTTATTACCTAAAATAAGATTAGGTATAGGTTAGTTGTATTGCCTCAAAAATGTAAATGGTGGAAGCAATATTTATATAAACATTACGAAATGTTTATGTTCCTAAAACTAAATTTTTAAAAATTAAAACACTGTGTAAAAATGAAATGTTTATTTACATATGTCAGTATCAGAAATATTGTAAAGTTGTTCTTTTCCCTAAAATATTATTCAGTATTTGAAGTAATCAATTAATAATTAGATATTAGATCTTTCCATTTGCAATTTAAATATGTTGCAACTCATTACATTATTGTTTTGTAGTTTCATTTTGGCTCCCTTTCTACTTTCATTTTCAGTAATACAGTTCCTTTGTTTTCAGAAACAGTGAATGAAAAAAAAAATAATGCTACTAACCTATTCTTAAATGACATGCTACCTCTTTAGCATGTCATTTAATTACTAAATTACTAAATTTTACAGTGTCGGGTGTAGAACTATAATCCTCAACTTACGACCATTCATTCAGCAAACTGTGATCGTATGATCAGAATTTGGGCATTTAGTAGCCCACATGCAGTTACAATTGCTGGGTTGCTGCAACTCCCCCACTACAACCTATCTCTCCCCAATCTATGCCCTTTTCTCTGTTCTGCACAGTGGTACTCAGTGCCTGCAGAGCTGGAGCTGAAGAGGGCCAGGCCTGCAACAGCCTTGCCCAGCTGCCGCTGCCTCCAGGCCTCTGCTTCATCCCCAGGGCTGCCACTGCTGTTGCCTCAAGCCCCACACTGCACCACTTCAGCATCATTCCCCTATTGCCTCAGGAAAAAACACCTTTGGGACATGCTGCTTGGTAATAATTCTCTTTGGCACATTTCTTCGTGCCATCTTGATTAGTCCCAATTAATGTAGTATCCATCCAATTATGGATTTTTCAGCAAACAGCATGCCAAAAACTCATTGGAGTTCAAGTTTATAGTATTGAAATGTTATCAATTCTGTCAGAAAAAAATGCATGGGAAAATATATTTTCAAATGTATGGTCAATGGTCTTTAAATCATACATGCATAAATGTTCATTGCATGATTTTTCTTTCCTTGATCATATTGATTCCCCTTCAGAAATAACACTATGGAACAAGCAGTTCAAAATATATTTATGGATGGTGCCATTAGAATAAAGAAGTTGAAACAAAGTCTTTCATTGCCTCTTCCATTGCATTACCAGTATAAATTTTATATTTTGTAAAGATCAAATCACAAATCACTTTGAGATTCTTCCATGTATTATTCTCTCTGTAAAGTTAGATTTATATTTTTGTATCTGTCTTACTGTGATCCACAAGTACTAAAAACAAGAAGAAGCTTTGGGGAACATTAATAATTCTGTGTTCAAAAAACAAACTATGTTAGTACCTTTATCCCCATGAAATAACAAATCATGATTAAATCATTGATTTAATCTATTGTTGGCTTGATTTCTAATCTAAGATTTTAGTCCAGCTGTGTAATTTATGTGATACTGATCTGTGCCTCTATTATTCCATATATTCAGTATTCAATTAAAACATCTATGTGTTCAAACTGCAGGCAAGTGAAACATTTGATCATATGACCATGGGGATATTGCAACAGTCGTAAGTGTAAAAAATGGTCCTGTCGCTTTTTTCAGTGCTATTGTAACTTTGAACAGTCATTAAACGAAAGATTATACCTCAAGGACTACCTGCATTTTGCATACCCTGTATCCTAGCTGTATTATGAGATACAAAATACATGCATTGATCCATAGGTTTTAATAATTTGGGCTTTTTATTCATTGTATTGAAATACATTAAAGTTACGAATTATCTGTTCCAAAATAGCACTACGTATATGTCAAACTATTTCCATTTAATAGTGTTTTGTTAACTGTTTCAACTCCATACCTCCCCCCCAGTTCAAACAAGTATTTTAAATGGACAGTAAACATTGACAATGTGATATAATTTGTATTTACTAACCAAGTTGACTGTGTCTGTATTACATAATAAGCTTCCAGTTCCATCTTGTTTTAATTTGTGAATCTTTGTTTCTCTTTGCATTAATCATTCTCCTTAGGTAAATTGTCCATAAGACTAGTGATTCCATCGGCAAATTATCCAGAAAATGCTATCAGTGCACAATGTGACATTTGTGCCACTGGTGTATTTGCTGCTATTGCAGTAGCCTAATTATCCTGGCAGCAGTCTCTTCTGGCCAGCATTGTTCCCTTTGTTTGTTTTTTTTCATGGCACCGTGGCTCTAACCTTTATGGTGTCCAAACACCTCACAACAGATCTCCTATTTATTATTGATTCTCTTCCTTCCCTCCTCTTTCTTTTTTTCTTTTTCTTTTTTCTCTTTTCGCTTTCCTTTTTTGACTGGCAGTATCATCCAGACAAACAGAGCACAGATGTGCCAGCAGGAGAAGCAGAGGCACGCATGCAGAGGTTCATTGAAATTGATCGAGCATGGAAAATTCTAGGAAATGAAGAGACAAAAAAAGAGTATGACCTGCAGCGGCGTGGTAGGTTCCTACCGAGGAGTGCTGTAGTAGCAGCAGCAGCTCTCAATGGGTCGAAAGTGTGGGAATAGTTTAGTTTCTGAAATATTATTTGTTCAACCAAAACATTTCATTTGCTTCTATCTTGCTTTCATATTTAGATTTCATATTTATACTGATTGCCACATCTGCATTAGGCAGTTAAAAACATTAAGTTATTTTTGACAAAGCGTTAGGTGGTAACTGTTCTAAATGCATGTAGCATTTAGATAATAATGACTTCATTTAGCCATTCTTCATTTGACAGTATTTAAAGCATTTTCACTAAATGTTCTTAATTACTAGAGTCATGCCCTTTGCTACATTCCACTGTTACATTTTAAATTAGTTTGAGTAATTTATGTCAAAGGTATCCTGCAGCATATGGTTTTATGAACACTTTGCAATAATTAAACTATATTCTTTCTATCACCTTTTACAAATCAAGTGCTGTCCTAGGATATATATTTTTTTCATAAGGCACATCTGATGCCAGCTAGTTTTCAGCAAACAAGTTATAAACCACAATCCATTTAACCAGGCAGTTCCAGCATACTTTTCTGTATATCTCTTGAAATACAGCTTTGTAAAACAGTGACAGGCTGTTGTGAAAAAGAAAGGGGGAAATGTAGGTCAGATCTGTCACACATGGGCTACCATTACATGACGTGATAGGCTGTCTTTCTGCTCTGGCCTCAGGATAGGAGTCCCTCAGCCTTCCATTAGAACCTTCAATAAATGTATATCCACCCTCCATGTTAATGGGGGGAGTCAATAATAGTGTATTGCCTGTAGGGAAAACACTCAGTTGCACTCTGAAGTAACACACTCTGGTTCAGCATTGACGTGTAGCTACCACCACTTTTTAGTGTGTCTGATAAAAGACACACTGTCTCTGCAGCATGTTATTGAATTCCCTTCCATTGTACGTTGGCACACCATCAAACCTTTTTCTCTTGCTGTTTTAACTTCCCTGCTGTGAAGGTTGCCACAATTTTATTTGAGAAACAAAGGCTTAGTCAGCGTGGCTGGCAGATACATATAATATACTGTGTAGACAAGCTTACTTTTGTTCATTAATTATTTGAAATGTGCAATGGACAAAATAATTTTTGATCTAATTGTATGGCTTAAAGCCTAAGTAAAAAATTAGCGCTTGTTAGGCAAAAGAAGAAGAAGCAGCTCTGCTTTTAAGGGGGGAAAAAGCCTCCCTTTTATAACAACTGATGGAAATTATTTCATTCAAACATATTACATAATTACATTTGAAATAAAAGTATAATCAAATATGGAGAATAAAGATTTTATTATTTATTTAGTAAAGTTTTCCTAAACTTAAATTTTTAAATATTTAAAACTTATCCAGATTTATTTGATTTGGTTGAACATGGCCACTGACGTGCATTTCTTTTCGTTCTGAGAGGTTTGATAGTTTTGATGCAAAGAAGTTATTTAATAGTAATCTACATGCTAGTCCTTGCTGCAATCACAGGAATGGCAACATGTATGCCTAGGATAAAGTAGTTTTTGTTTTAGCTAAATCTGATGTATTAACTGTTTCCTTTTTGGGATGTTTCTGCCAGTAGAAGTGATTAAACTATCAGAATGGTAGTCAGCATTATCTCCAAGCTGGGATTCCTGACTGCTTTCTCACTAATCTGAAAATGTGTAGTTAGAAAGTGATTACAGGAACAGAGATTGGCACTGAATATAAAAGAATAACAAGCCAGTAATCTCAATTAGGATATAACACAAAACCAACTATAGTGAGCGGCTTCTTTATTTAAATCTTGCCTCAACCACCAGAAACAATTGGAACACAACTCCTAAGCTTGTTGAACCAAGAAAAACTAATTGGGCAGCATTTATTAGATTATGAATAGAAACATTTATGAAGATTTCTGGCATATGTTCTGTTAATGGGATTAATTTTATTTTTATTTCTTCAATGTGTAGCAAAAATGTTAAAAAGCACAGCGACATCAGCCATGGTCAGTCCAACTAACCAAGAGTAAATGCATATTTACGTTGTTTGCAATATTGAATATAAGTAGGCCTCAGTTTACAACTTGTTGCTTAGCAACTGTTTGAAGTTAAAGTGACACCCCCAATGTACTTCTACACAGCTGCCTTCTCCCAATCACATGATTGCATTTTAAACACTTAGTAACCAGTCAGTATTTGCAGCCATTTGCAACATCCCATGTGGTTCCATGACCACAATTTATGTGATTTTTTTTTTGTCCGAAACCAATGTTTACTTCTGATTTCTGACAAAAAAAACATCCATTAGAGACTATGGGTTCACTTAATGACCATCTGATTCATTTATGACTACTGCAAAAAAGTGTAAAAACAGGTCACATTTTGACCCACTTAACAACAGGCATGACTTACAACCAGGATTCCAGACTCAATTCCATTCGGAAGTTGAGGATGACCTGCACTTAATTGTTTTGCAAAGTACATCTACAGAAGTAGCAAATGAAGCCCCAAGAAAATAGTTATAGGGATTCAACTATTTTTTAGAAACTGTTTAATAAAATTATACTGAAAGTTTCAGCAAGAAGCTTCAAACTAATTAAGTGTCACAATAATTTTGTTAGAGTTTATTTGATGCCTCTTTAAGTCACAATTTATATACATTGCCAAATTTTCTCAGGAGATATGTAACTCTGACTCTTATTCATCTTTTGTTAAAATGTTTCATTGATTTGTGAGGCATACATTTAAATCAAATTACTTCTAGATGTCTCTTCAGTAAAATGTAAATTTAAGATTATATAAGTTTTATTAGGTTGCTTGCTTGCAGTTTCTATGTATATCTAAAATCTAATTATTCATGCTCAGAAATGATTCACAGGGTCTTTTTACTGCACTTATGTTTGATAACCTCTCTTTTCTAAAGTTTTTCATTAATTTTTAAAATGTATGTTCATTTCAGTTTAGTCAATGTACTAGTGTTCCAACATTTTTACATTAAGACTATCTTTTCATATTCTACTAAAGATGGTCAAATAGTTCAGATGAACATTTTAATTACAACTTTGCTGTGATTTAAAAGTGGCCATTTTGAATGCCCATGAAAACCAGCCATGGGTGCACAAATGTTATAACTTCTACCACTGGGGAATAATGGAGCTTCATCTTGGGCCTATTAATTGTCCTTTTCTTTGTTTTCTTTGGTTTTGCTTTTGTTTGGTTTTTGTTTTATATTTTTCTTTTTCTCCTACATATTTGTTGGATTGTTAACAATATTAATTGTTTAATCAAATTTTATGATAGGAAATGTACACTCATCAGAGTTGTTAATTGGTGGCTTAAAAACCTTGCAAATTAAATAACAAATGACAAAACAAGCAAACTCATCAAATTTGCAGATGACACCAAGCTAGCAGGAATAGCCAACACTCCAAAAGATAGGCTGAAGATACAGAAAGATCCTGACACACTTTGACGCACATTGGGTGCTATCTAACAAAATGAAATTCAGTTGTAAAACAAGTAAGGTTCTACATTTAGACAAGAAAAATCAAATGCACAGATACAGTATGTGTGGTACCGTGCTCAATAGTAGTAATTGTAAGAAGGATCTTGGAGTCCTAGTGGACAACCATTTAAATATGAGCCAGAAGTGTGCAGCAGATGCCAAAAAAGTCAACACAGTTCTAGGCTAACAGAGCGATAGAATCAAGATCACGTGAAGTGTTTATGATACCTTGGTAAGGTCACACTTGGAATACTGCATTCAGTTTTGGTTGCCATGATGTAAAAAAGAAGTTTAGACTCTAGAAAGAGTGCAGAGAAGAGCAACAAAGATGATTAGGGACTAGAGGTTAAAATATATAAAGAATAGTTGCAGGAACTGGGTATGTGTAGTCTGATGAAAAGAAGGACTACGGGAGACATGATAGCAGTGTTCCAATATCTCAAGGGCTGCCACGAAGAAGAGGGAGTCAAGCTATTCTCCAAAGCATCTGAGGGCAGGACAAGAAGCAATGGATGGAAACTAATCAAAGAGAGAAGCAACTTAGAACTAAGGAGAAAGTTCCTGACAGAACAATTAATCAGTGGAACAAATTGCCTCCAGAAGTTGTGCATGCTCCAACACTGAAAGTTTTTTAAAAGATGTTGGATAATTATTTTTCTGAAGTGGTATAGGATTTCCTGCCTAAGCAGAGGGTTGGCCTAGAAGACCTCCAAGGCCCCTTCCAACTCTGTTTTTCTATTTTATTCTAAGTATCAATTTCATACTCTGTTTCTTTAAGAACCCTATAGTGAATATAAGCTAAGAGTGGTGCAAAGAGCCATGGAAAGATACATGCTCGGCATTACAAGACAAGATAGAAAGATCTGCACAGGGATCAGAGAACAGACAAAAGAGAGTAAAGGAATGGAAATGGGCTGGTCATCAAACAAGAACTGCTGGCAAGTGGACCATGGCAGGCATAGAATGGATTCCACTCGATAATAAGCATCCATAAAAGATCTAAAACAAGATAGATCACTGACATCAGCAAGTATTGTGGGCCGAATTGGGAAAAGAAAACCCAAGACCGTATTGGTTGGAAACATACAGAAGCAGCTTTCATCCTGCAGTGGATAGACAAATGGCTAAAATGATGATGGTGGTGAATATAATCTAGACCAAGTAATTAATTTTTCATGTCATTAAGACTTACAATTTATCTCCTGTCACTCCTTTGCTTCTGTTCTATAGGCTAATTTGGATACACAGATAGTCCTTCATTTTTTAAAAGAATCTCAGTAGCCTTCTGTAGCTGAATTTCACATTGTAATGTTTCTGGGAATTGAAAGTTTGCAAACATCATTAGATGCATTCATTGCATTTTCCTTCTTGTCTATTTATTTTCCTATACTTTATGCATCTTTTTGCTCAAATAAAAATATCTGAAAACCATCTTCTTAAACCTTCCCTGATTATCTTTATTAACTATACCAACATCCTGTTACATCATCTCCATTTTAGATTTAAGGCAAGTTTCTATAATACTGGCTTTGAATAATAATGGGATTTCCTTGAGAGACTTTATCTTTTTTATTTTCCTTTTCACCTTCTTCAATACCTTAAATATTGGGAAGCTTGGTCTTTTAAACTTATATGTAGTTGTGTTGTTGGGAACTTTTTAAATATATAATTATATATATACATCCAAGTATCATAGTAAAGCATGACAATATATTTTTAGTAAAGCGAATCAGGGCAGTAGCATTAACAGTACAACTCAAAAATACTTGGAACTATTTAGGATTATATCTAGGATAATCTCACTTTTTGCTATCAGAGCTAATTTTTCTAAGGCATGATCATTTAACATTGAAATCATAAGGACGTATGTTGTTTTCTGTGGAAGAATTTAACATAGTGGCTCTTCTGTGAAGGACACTCTTAATTTGATTATTGATCTGAAGATTCATTATAGAATTATTGAGTTGGGGATAGATTATGATATGCTCATATTCAAAATTTATTTTATGCTCTACTATTGATACCTGAAAGAATATGTACCAGTAAAAAGTTTATTGCACTTTCTTCAGTATTTGACATACAGAATAGTTCCATTTGCAATACTCTCTTATCTTTCTCCACAGACACATGCAATCCTGGTAAAGCTTTACTGAACTTTGATTCTAATAGTAATTTAGTATTTACTTATAAAATTATGACTGCATTATTTTTCATCATAGGAGAGTCCTCAGGGAAATTACAGTTTAGAAGTTAAAGGAAAAAATATTAGTAGATGAGAAGTAGGAAGACGCAGATCACAATTGTGTTTAAATTTATATAATCAATGAAGAACTAATATTTTAATGCTTTCCAAAAACTTAATAAAAGATTCTGTCTTATTTTTGTTGAAGGAAAACACCTCAGGTATTAGGATACACAGAAAAGTCTTCAAAGGAAATCTTAAATTAATGGAAGGAAGCAGTCTTTTGGGCATTTCATTTAGGTTTTATTGTCAAGAAGCACCATTTATTATCCAACAAAGACAATATATAAGCAGCTGTCTCATTCATCTTCTAAGGAATTCTGTCAAATTGTGTAACAAAGTAAGATGCAATGATTCAATTGTTTAAGGCCCTGTCACACTGGCCAACGGATGCAAAACGTTAGTAAAAAGGACACAACGGACGAGCAAAATGTTCCATCCGTTGTTATCCGCTCTCAAAAGGGGGCAAAAATTTGCATAACCGGAGCGAGGAAACGGAAAGGAACGGACGGAGGAACGGCAGAGTGGATGGAAAGGCGATGCGGAACGAAGCCTAGCGGATGGAAGCGATGGGGGTGGATGGCACGACCGCAGGGCTTCCGGGGGGGGCCTCAGCAAAGCGGACAGCGGAACGGATAACGCGGACGCCAAGGGTGAAGCGGATGCAGCAGCGATGAAGCGGATGCACAGCGGAAGCCTAGCGGATGCACAGCGGAAGCCGAACGGATGCCGACGCGTAATTGCGCATGCGGGGGGGGATGCATTTGCGTAAGCCCCGCGGATATAAAAGGGAAGCAGCTCACAACGTGGCCAGCATTCGGAGGAAAGACCTGCTGCCCGGATACATCGAGTCCCGCCTGCATCCTGCCCTGCAGAGCCTTGCTGTCAGGCCTTCCCTGCCAGCCTGCGTCCAAGCCTCCTGGCCAGCCTCCCTGCAAAGCCTCTGTCTTGCCTGCCCTGCCAGCCTTGGTGCCTGCGCTGCCCTTCCCTGCCAGGCTTCCTGCCAGCCTGCTTGCCAGCCTTCCTGCAGCCTGCTGCCAGCCCTTGGTGCCTGCCAGCTCTCTGGCAAGCCTGCCCTGCCAGCCAGCAAGCCCCACAACCATGGGGAAGAAGCGAAAGCTCCAATGCAACCTGCCGCCATCCCTGGCAAGAGGGAAAGGGCCACCCTCTTCCCCCTCTGACTCTGCTTCTGCTGGGGCTTCTGCTGCTCGGGCTCGCTCTTCTGGTGCTGGAGCTTCTGCTGAAGCTGCTCCTGGCGGTGTGCTTCCTCTGCTGCTTACTCTCTGAAGCTGGCTCCTGGCGGTGGTGCTTCTGCGCTGCTTACTCTGCTGAAGCTGCTCCTGTCTGCTTGTCCTGCTCGTGCTCCTGGATTTGCCTCGCCTGCTCATGCTCCTGGTCTTACTCGTCCTGCTCGTGCTTCTGGTCTGCTCATGCTCTGGTCTTGTGTGCTGCTGCGATCCTGCTGCTGCTTGCGCTGCTGATTTGATGATGATGATGATCCTGCTGCTGCTGCTGCGTGGATGAGATGATGATCCTGCTGGTTGATATGATGATGATTGATCCTGCTGGTGATGATGATGAAGATGGTGTGGAGGAGCAGCCCCTACTACCTGGGAGCCCTCTGATGAGGGCCATCTGGTCTGCCAAAGGGAGGAAGAAGGCGTATGCGAGAAACACGGGAAGAGGAGGGCAATACTATATTGAGGAGGACACGAGGAATGGGTGGCTGCAGTGGTGAGAGAGAATGACTATCTGTGGCGGAAAGGGGACCAGGCTGTAAAAGGGAACACGCAAAAGGAATGCAGGCTGCAATGGAGAGAGAAGCGGAGAGTATGGGCTACACTTCGAAAGGTGCTCCTCAGCTGGTGGAAGCACATGCCACACCTGGTAACAGGAAGCTGCACCTGAAAGAAATCTTGGCCAGGCCACAGTTAAGCTGACAGACAGAGATACCTACACGTCCATGGCCGGTGCAGTCTTCCTGGAGGTTGAGATCCGCCACCAATGGAGCACCAGGAGTCCCTTCTCACTATCTCTCTCTCCGGCAGCCTGTGAAGAGCCAGTCCCTCCTCCGCGAGAGTCAGTCCTGTTCCAGCAGGTATCTGTGGAGCGTGCCACGGCGGAGAAGCCGCGGACAGGTTGTTGTAACCGTGGTGGAGCCGCTTGGATGACTCCCTGGTGCGGTGGGAGAAAAGGAGAAATGGCGCGTCACCACAGCCGTACACTCCCACTCCCCCCAGCTCCACCTACAACAGAAAGGCAGAGAGCAGAACAGGCAGGAGGGGCAGAGCGCACACTGTCCTGCTGGGATCAGGGACAACCATCACGGACCAGCATAGATCTGCTCCTCTCTCAGCCTGTCCACACAGCTCCTCATACTTCCACCGCAAGCCCTTCTCACCTATGTCAACCAGACCCTCAGGGAACATGGAGGGACCCCAGTACCAGGTGGTGAAGGACCGGATCCCGAGCTGCTTCACAAACTCCGAGATCCAGAGGAACCTGCTCCATCCAGTCCAGGCTGCTCCTCCACCCCAGGTGATGTCCCTCCCATTCATAGGCCTTCCCACAGCCCCTCACTACCAGGGCCTACAGCTACGGGAGGTCCAGCAGCACAGGCCAGCAGCCAATTCTCAGTCCAGCACAGAGTCCATCGGGCGACACCTTTTTTTTTTATAGTTGCACTAACCGATTCCACTGGATGTCACCAATGCACCATGCCAATGATGCCCACGACAGCCAGTCCTTCACGGCCAGCTGCAGACAGACCAGATCCCACTAGCACTACTCCCTTCCTCCACCCAAACAGCCAAGGCCCGGCCTCAGTACATCTGTCATCCAGTACTGGGGCTAGAACCCCATGGGCATGGAGGAAGATTCTCAGCAATCACGGGTCTGACCAGCTGTCCCGAGAGCCTTTCTCAACAACTACCGACCTGTGTCCCCTCTCGGGGCAAGGTACCCCAGTGGTGCTTCAGACCAGCACATCCAGCAGCACCCACCTCCAGAGACCTGGACCTCACCCCTGAGACTGGGCACACCTCCGAGTGACCAAGAGGAGTGCCAGAGACGGCTGGCCTGGCTTACTTGTGGACTTATCTTGGACACTTGACTTGGGTCAGTTTTTTCTTTTACAGCTTGTTCAATAAAGTCTATCTTTGATTCACACACTTGTCTTCATTCTGTTTTTTAAATAAAGTTTGGTGAAACTTTTTAAGAAATGGTTTAAGCCTTTGCATGCTTGTGGGATGGTTAAGATAGCAGTGGAGTGGCAGGGATACCGTGTGGAATGAGCAGGGATGACCTTTGGGATGGGAATAGCTGTGGGGAAGATATAACCTCCATGCAAAGGCATAGTGGGACTGTATGGTCCACCCTCCAGGTGCCCAACACCTATGGCCTCTTATTACAATAACAATGTAATAATCATCACCACAATGTCAACACAAAACACAACTCTTATAAATGCCCTGATCATTGTAGGCCCACCACCCAACATACATGGCCCAATCTCATCAGTGTGAATGAGACAGGGCTGAAGGAAGCATCCATTAATCATCTACATCCTGTCTTTGCCACTCAGCCGCTCCAGCTGGGGAGTTGCACCAGTGTTTCAGGAGGTTTGCGTGCCTCTTCCTTCACGTGAGGCTCTGTTGGGCCTGGCACATCCTCAGTGTTCTGTCAGGTTTTTGCCGCTTGCCTCATTCCAGGCCCATGTCCCATTGCCATTGTTGGGAGGTCCACGAGTCTGTCTGGCATCACTGGGGTAAGCGGGTGCACCATGAGATTGTGCAGGATGCAGCAAGCATTCATGATCCTCCTCATGGTCTCTGGGCGATGGCTGCATGGTGGGAGAAGTACCTGGAACCTGTTGGCCAGGATGCCAAAGGGTTCTCCACCACCCGCCTTGCCCTGGGCAGCCTGTAAGTTGAAGATCCCTCTCTTCACGGGTGAGGCATCTGGAGTGTAAGGGCTTTCATGAGGTAGGTTCTGAGGGAGAAGGCACATCCCCACGATGAAGTAGGGCACATCTTGCGTGTCGTTGGGCGGGGTCTGGGATCTGGACCCATGATGAAGGTTTTGCATTCCAGCCCTCCTTGAGGTCACTGGTGTTGTATACCTGGGCATTTGAACATGAGCCGTTGCCTGAAAGCATCGATGTATAATGAACTTGTAGTCAGCATCGACCATGGCGAAGAGGACGCATGCTGAACACCCTTGTAGTTGAAATAAGTGGAACCCCGACTTGGCTGGAGCTTTGCCGTGCTTGCCATCGATGGCTCCAAATGGTGTGTGGGAAAGTTCCACCTGCTGATACACTGCTGTGCAACTTTCTTATCCTTCTTCAGTGGAGGGGACTGGGAGGAGCTCCTCGGTATTCCTTGCGACTGATGGCCTGCACCATTCTGCTGATCACAATGCTGAATGGTGTTGTGTGGCAACCCTCCAGCCCGTACTGCATCTCCTGTAGGTGGTCCCTGAGGCCAGGTGCGCAGAGTGAGTGCCAACCTTGAGCCCAGTTCGCATGCTTGGGCTGGAAGTTGGTGCTCTGCTTGGTTAACGCTGGGTTGTCAGGCGCTTGCAACACTTCGTCAAACATGGCTGGAGGCATCCTCATGAAGTTCTGGAATGCCGAGTGTCCTTCGTTCCTGAGCTCCACCATCAGCTTTGTGTACAGTCCGTACTACTGCTGCTTCTCCACATCCATCTTCCGGACCCAGTATGCTTCTTGGCCGCCTCCTTTTCTTCCGCGTAAGCAGAGTTCACAGAGCCTGTAGATGGCTTCGCATTGTTGCAGAGGATGGTGGCTGCCAAAATGGACTTGTGTTACGAGTCCAGGTTGACATGACTGGAATGCTGTGGAAGAGCAAGAGTCAGATGAAGGCTGCAGAGGTCTGCACAGCTGGCTGCTGGCTGAAAGTGAGATGCAGGTAAGTTGCTGCCCACGCTTTTTATAGGCAGTATAGTTTCCCCTAGGTGTCCTTTTGCATCTCTAGGCATCCTCTAGACATCCTTAATATGCTATCCGAGAATAGTCCCTCTGCGAAACGTTTTTCACGTTTTAAAGTGCTTTGTTTTCCGTGCTGCCATCCGGCTACAGCTCCCGTTCTTCATCCTTCTGCATCCTTCCACTTCCTCCCTGCGTCCGAGCGGATGCGAAGTTGCACGGATGCGGAAAGGATGGCCTAGGGATGCGTAGCGGATGCAGAATGGAACGAATTGGATACATTTCCGCTCAAAAGTTTTTTGAGCAGCTCAAACTTTCTGAGCAGAATGAAACGTCCAAAACGGATGCTGAGGATAAGAGGAAGCAAAACGGAGGCATGTGAGTACATCGCGTTAACCAACGGATGGCAAGCTTTTTTGTCCGTTTTCATCTGCGTTTGCATCCGTTGGTGCAGTGAGACAGGGGCTTAAGACACTGGGGTTGTCCCCTAGAAGCCAACACTGTTGGTATCTGGGTTCATGACCTGAGTGCTGCACAACAGGGT
>BHFT01063431.1:0-42114 GCA_004320025.1 Laticauda laticaudata
AGAGGAGACGAGAGTAATATACATACACTCAGTGAAAATGATGAGCAGAATGGATAATGTGATGTATGACTCTAGGTGCCTTAGAGGAAGCGATGGAAATACACATCACGAGTGAATAGCATAGTAGAGAATAAACTAATGCAACGATGAGAGAGTGAGCTCTGGAGCACAGATAAAAGTGCCTTGATGTATAAATACGACTTTCGTGGCATGGCTCAGTGGCTGGTACTCAGGAAGACACTTGTGCAAATACTGATGGTTGTGGGAGCATATGAACTACTATAAACAAGTGTCAAAGAAATTTATAGGAATCTGTTACTAATAATAATGAAGCAGAAACATCAATACGAGACTTAAGACAGTCCCTAGTAATCCTTAATAAAATTTAACAATAAAAGATTTAACCAACACATAATGTTGGCTGGCTATCGGCGGCTAATGAGGAATGGAGGCATATCCTGGAATGAGGCGGCCATGGACTCGAGAGGCACGAGATATTGAAACACTGGTGTTACATATTGGTGCCAGTAAGTGCAATCAAGAGACACATCTATGTAGAATAATTGATTGCTGATCTTTGTGAGAGAAAATTCATTGCGACCATGAATCAGGAAGCAGCAATAAGGATTTAATTTGCTTCTACACTCGCACACAGATATGGCTCCAGAGCAGCATACGTGGAAAAATGGCTCACCACTCGGCGTTTGAAGGAAATAGGTAGCTACCGTTACTAGAGCAGTGGCAGAAACTACTGTGAGAGGAAAGAGAGCTGAGGACAATGAAAAGAAGCACACAGATCTCACACACGCCCAACTCGTGTCGATCGCTCATATCGCCTATTGTGACGTAGAATACTATAAGTAGAAGTTATCAGAGACACTATAGGACTGCAACGACATAAATCCGTTGCTGTCTTCACTCGGACAAACGGTGCAGTCACCTCCTTCCCCCCACCTCATACTATCTATCTGCGAGTGGTTGACTACTATGCTTTGATAACGAAAGACACTTTCGAGCAATAAGGCAATCAATATGCAGAACTGAAAAACAAGTTCAAGTGGTTTCCGTTATTCCTCAGAGAAAAAACATGTCCCTGACCAGTAATCGTCAGAGGGTATCATGTGTCTATCTCTACACTGGATGTTGAAACGACGTCTATTTGCTCGAATGGGCATGTTTGTTATTAATAAGTGCGCCTAAGAAAGAATGGAAAAGGGGGACGCTCACAGATGAATTCACACACAACACATATCAACATCAGAGTTAAACACACGACTCACTCCCCCACACACAAGAGGATACACCCACTACACCACTTTAAACAGAGAACCATCATCGTCACGCACACACACTCACACACACAGCATACACACGCGCTCACGACACACACTCTCGCCCGTCTCATCTCACGACACAAAACAAACTCTGACCTCAGAGACCAACTGCACACACCCTTATACACACTCTACTAATCGCACAAAAGACCCCCTAATTGACGCCTCACAGGTAAATATTGCAGCTCTCAAACGACACACACCCATCCAACACCACCCCCCCGAAAAAACACACACACCACCCACACACACCACCACCCACCCATGGAAGAGTGATTTCTAATTTGGTATCTCTTACATACCGCCCCACAAACCGTACCCCCTTTTACTACCCTCTTGATATAAGACGATTTAGTCCTACTGCTAACGCCACTCTCAGGCGCGCCACACTTCACTCGTTCAGCACAGTTAACCAAATCAAGGGCCCGTCATACCGACTTGCACTAAGGACGACGCACACATCACTCGACAGGGTACAAAGGTTCGGAGCTCCCAGCTCGTTCTGAAATACTTGGAAGCACAACTCATATACCAGACCCCTGCCCGAGACACAATAAACGAGCCAAAAAACAAGGGGGGGGAAACACAAAATCATAAAAAAGGGAGAGATGAAATCCATAACAACGACAAAAATACTACACAACCCTGAATTAGAATCCAAATGAAAGAAAAAAGAAGCAACTTACCCATAGATTGAACTCAACAACCCACAAAGCCACACGCTCGGGAGAGGAGCAGTTGAGCGCTCACGCTGCACAGAGGAAAGCAAGGCAGCTGACAAGCGATGGAACAAACCAAGGAGCGACGCGCGCACGCACTCACACAGCCCGAGAACTCAGGGGAGCGGAAGGTGGATAACACTTCAGAGGTTCCATGGAGAGTCAGGCGCACGCACGCACGAGCCGCTCTCGCTCGCACACGTCGCACGCGACACGCTGAGCACCTGAGTGCAACAGGTACTGTGTGGACGCCACAAAAAAAGCCTAACATACTGCGTGATCAACCACTCACGCACGCTTGGAAAAACAAAAAAGGGTAGGGGTGTTTGTGTATAGACATTGGGTAGATAGAGCTACCAGATATCTTTAACTGATCGGGCGCACTACGCCGCTCTCTCGATATGGTTTGGTCAGTTAAGCGCCATTCCGATTGGCCCGCCTAATGGCGGGAACACTTGAACAACTGTCATTGGCCACAAGCCGCAAGCAAGCCACTATAAGAAGGGCTGCCGGGGCTTCAGTAAATATTCCATTACAAGTCACTATACTGACTTATAGTTTTAATAAAGAGCTGTTTGTTGGAACCCGGTCTCACGCACCTTATTTCCAAATGAAACAGGAAGGATGTGCAAAAGTTGCTGCACAATTCAGGAAAGGAAGGATGGACCAGCATGGTTCAGGGGTGAGCACTGGAGAGCAATGGAAAAGGTACTTCCTGGGATGGGGAAAGTACTCAGACATGGGACAGGTTGAGGGAGCATGGGGGGGTGGCATGGGCCAGGAAGGGTGCTTCCCTTCTCTCTCTCTTTCCTCTGAGTGGATTCCTAAAATAGCTCTGTAATTAACTTTCCCTTTGTTGGCATTTCATCTATGGACTCCATTTTGTGACATGCTGTAAGTAGCAGAGATTCTCCTGTTTGTTCTTTGAATCTTTCTTCACTTCACTCTTGAGATCCTACCTTTGTATCTGGATGGTAGAAATGTGACATTTTTGTTCACACATACATAACTAAAAGTGTCACAGATCAAGCTTTAAAGGGTTTAAGACAGAAAAGTCCAAATAATGATATGTAAAAGATTTTTTTATAAAGAGAGCAAGTATTGATTTCTTGTCCTTCAGTTTCAATTTTGAAAATAAACTCCAGTAGTGACACCTAGTGGCCACTCCTTCGGCATACCATTTTCATAGGTTTTGATTTCAAGGTTTTAACAAATTGAAATGGCCGACAAATGGGTTCTTCTGGAGTTTTAGCGGAATGGCATGATATGAAAATGTATGTGCCTATTTCATGCTTCTCTGTTGACATTGCATTTCTAGGTTCTTCTTGCCATAAATTGCAAAGGTTTAACTGTGATTCATTTTGCAATAGGTTTCATGTACCATACATTTACAAGGGAGGGAGCAGGATTACATTTTGTGCTCTGCCGAATTCCTGTTTCCCCAGAGATTGAATGAAATGGACATATTTAGCCCTGGGAAGAGAAAAAACTTAGAGGGAAATGATAGCATTCTTCAAATATCTGACAGAATGTCACACCAAAGAAGGTCAAAACCTGTTCCCTATCATTCCAAAATACAAGCTATGGAATAAAAACCAGGGTATTTGATTTTATAGGAAGACAGATTATAATTATAACTGAGTGTCAGGAGAAATATCCTAACAGTAAGAATAGTGAGTGAGCTGATGTATGTGGCAAAATAGAGGCTAGAGGAGCTTTAATCTGGATTAATCTGCTAGGAGAGCTTTAATCTGGATTCTTCTATTAAGCAGAATATTGTGCATAGTAGTCTAATGTCTCCCTCCAACTTCTGTTATTCTATTTTATGTTGATGTATATTTTTCTCTCTGTTGGAGGGCCTATTTGGATCAATAAACAGAAATGTGTGAGGGAACCCAAGGTATTTAAATGATTTATTGAATTACAGTTCAATCAAGACATCATTTCAATCATGTAACCCCTTTTTGTGAGTCTAAGGCTATTGTACATGTGTACATATACACCAGTGATGGGATTAAAAAAAAATTACTACCAGTTCTGTGGGAGTGGCTTGGTGGGCGTGGTGTGGCTTGGTGAGTGTGGCAGAAGGATGCTGCAAAATCTCCATTCCCACCCTACTAACCTGCTTTCCAGCTCCATTCTCCTGTGCAGGGCAACAAAAGAAGACCCAGCTGAGACTTCGGAGGCAGAGAATAGATGGGGGCAGAGGTGGTATTTGCCATCAGTATATGTGTGTGGTATTTGCTCTCAGTATATGTGTGTGTATATCAGAGGTGGTATTTGCCGGTTCTCTGAACTACTCAAAATTTCCACTACCAGTTCTCCAGAACCGGTCAGAACCTGCTGAATATCACTTCTGATATACACATACATAAACACACATTACCTGTATATATTAAATCTTCAACCTGTTTTTCCTTAAACAAAATACTATTTAGAGTTATTTAATTGGCAATATAGCCACAGTGGATATTTTTGAGTGTGCTTTCCACAAGCTCTCAAATTTCCAAACATGTCCCTTGCTCAAAAAAGATGCTTCTCCTATTCTTGTCAGGAGCCCACCTATTGGTGCTACAGAAGTACTTTTGAAGGAAGTGATAATTTTTCAGTCTAATTATATTTTAATAGCTAGTTGATACTCCATTTCCTGAAGGTGAAGACTAGAACCTAGGCCCCTTGAGACACAATTTTGATGATCGTAGAAAAATTGGGCAAAGTGAAAACCCAGCCATCTGTTTGACTTTGTAACATATTTATTCCATGCATCTGAGAGCACATTAATCTAAACGTTTTGGCTATTGCCACTGTTCACACTCAGATTTACCCTAATTCCCTTCATCAGCAAGAACAAGAGAGGAAATGTATCATGCAGCACATTAATTTCATATTTCTAATATCTGAGATTAGGGATTATGACCTGGTAATATGCTGGTGTGTATTGCTCATGCACTTGTGCACAGATTCACAAGTTGATTCATAAATTGATGAGCTGAATTCCTCCCAAGCCTTTTGCTTCCAAAACTTTCATTCATAAGACATAGCCCTTGTCACCAGCCTGTGAGGATGATATGCCAAAGCCAAACTCTCTTTGAGGATACAAAGTTCACTAGGGAACCAGTAACAGTATCAGAGATATAATACTGATTTCATCATATGTACAACTCTAGAATACGTTCAATCTTGTTCTTTATGTGGACAATATGGTTCTATTTCTTAATACCCCAAATATTGCAGTTGCCAGAAGGACGCCTATTCTGCTTGGTTCAAAAATGACATATCAAGGTCTCTTTCAAGATTCAGTGGATAACACTCACCCATCACTGCATACAGACAACAAGGGAAAGATAATAAAAGGACAGCCTCACTGCTGGTACGAATCATGATTGTTTGGTGTGTGGCTTCAGGGCACAGAATTCATTTCAGGAGTATATTCCGATTCCATCTTCTTTGCATTTTTCAGGGTCCAAAAAAGAACAATACTCAAATAAGCTGAATGAAGTACTGATGCATTAATACAGATTGTTACATTTATGTACACATACCTGTCTGTGTGTACATCTCTGTGCACCCACATACACAAAACTCAGCAAATGTGAAGTTTACATTGGAGCCAGAAAATATTCACTGAAGAGTAAAAATAGGAGACCTCTTACATTTCTCTAGTTTCAATTATTGAATGGCTGGTATAAGATTCTCCAGTTTTGTTCAAGTGGGAAAGGAAAGAATACTATAGTGAATGATTTACCATAATATTCCTGTTAGCTTGTTAATTACAGGAAAATTTAACAAAGCTATTTCTTCAATAAATGCTATTTTGCTTAAATGAACAAAACACAGATGGCAAACCGTCAGGCAGGCATGGAATAGTAACAGGTATTTCTTGAGTTTGAAAAAACACATATCAAAGTACTTTATTTGTATTACTTGGTATTAAACAGATGAGGTATGTGAACTGAGTCTTCCAATAACTTAATATAACTTAATAAAAATAACTTAATAAAAATAGTGAAAAACAAACTTCATCCTATCGTATATTGCTTTCCCTATCCTAATGACCTTTAATTGTATTTTCTAAATTTGTTTATCATCTCAACTACCCTGATGGGAATTGTCATGTAATGATGGCATCAGATTGGAAATGTTGTGTTAATATCAGCCATTGGTACTGGCATCACTATCTCCCCCCACCCCCCTGCATTATTTAGGTTGTTATACCAGTGAATCTAAAGCAGGCTAGATATATTTCTATTGCCTATGTAAAAGGCACAAGGGAACGTTGTGCTGCTGCTGCTTCACAGCCAAGAATAGCTTGGCAGATATCTGAACAGTAACAATTCATTAAAGAGAGTTCCACCCACCAATGTTGGTCACGCTGCATATGAGAAAACAGGGAGGGTAATAAAAGGGTGATGGCAAATAGACTTAAGCCCTTATTGCAAGAGGATATGGGAAGCGTGGCAATGTGAGGTGTTTCCCACCCAATCCTAACCCTAACCCTTATCCAGAACAAAGTCAGGAGTGAAACAAGATCCAGGATTCCATAAAAGTGGATTATTATTTCTAAGCATCTGAGAAGCTTCAGACAGCTGCAGCTAGGGTATGACCTCCATGTCCAGCGTCAAACCGGAAAACAGACAATATTAAAGGCTACTTCTCACCTAGAAGAAAGCCTCTTGCACTTTTCAAACGAGCTTAAAGACTATCAACAATATTGCTGAGATCTAATCAAATAATTACTGAGATAATACGAAGCTTGGATTAAAACTAAGGTTTTAGGTTGTTTTTTTTAACCAGGCATAAGCATAAAGAAGAATTTCCTGGGGCTAATAAGACAACAACAAACATTTGAGGGATTGTTGACAGCTTGGAACAAGGCCAGATGAACAACTGTAGCGAGTGCTCCATTTCACACAAAGATATTTCCACATGTCAAAGTTTCTTGCGGTGCCACTTGGCCCATCTAAAGAAGCAGATGGTCCAACAGAGGGCAGAATATGAAGCTATTGTTTTAAGGTAAATATTCAAGTCCACAATACGTCAACAACTGGGGCTTGGCTTGTTGTTTATTTATTTTTTTATATGACTGCCCATCTCACACAAAACAATTCTCAGCAGCATACAGTAACATGCATTTGGATGGTTTGTGTGTTGCTATTGTCAGAAATGCAGTGAAAATATTGGTTTATGGGAACATTTATAGATTGGTTGGAACAAATAATGATAAATTAGATTAAAATTACCAATATTTGTCCCATATTTTATATACCTCTAGCAATGCATTTTGAAAGACCAGTTAATATGGTTACACTTTGCTGCAAACAGAAAAATAAATCATGTATAATTTGCACGTATTGAGCGATCACCCTAATTCACATTTCACAGGGCAGTTTTGTTTTGTTTTGTTGCCATTTTATTGAACTACAAGTCTTCTAATTGTCGGTACAATGTTTGGGCTACCAGTGTCAGATTCATTTTCTTCCTGTGAATTAGTGAAAATAGTGATTTCAGCATATGAGAGTGATAAAGGAGACAAAGATGTGATTCATAGTCTGAGATGTTACTTTTTAGACCAAATTATTACAATAATGCCTGAGCATCCTTCTTTACCTTGTGGCTCTTGATTTGTATTACTGAGAGTCCAGTATAAAACCTTTCAAGTATTTCTACTTTTGAAGTGAACATAATTCAGGATAAGCCAAGGAAATGAAGCACTTGTGAAATGCAAAACCACACTGTTTTTATGCCAACAGCCTGGAGCAACAGAATAAAGAAAGGGACATAGAAGTTAAGGATCTACATTCAAAACTGGACCAGCAACGGCAGTGGCATCATTTAGTAGAAACTAAAATATGCAAAGCAGAAAGGGCACGCAAGGATGCAGAGAGGAAAAATGAAACTCTTCAGAGAGAAATGGAAGAGTTTTTTTGGTACTTTTGGAAAAATGACAAGCAAAGAAAAGCTGCCGGAGCAAATTTATCAAAGTTTTTAGATGCTATCTGATCCTAACTTCATCTGACAGGAAAAAAAAACTACAAATGAACTCCAAGTACTTAAGAGGTAAAAATACAAATGAAGTTCCTCTCTGTTGTATTTTTTAAAATATTAAATGTTTAGTAAGGTTTTGTTGGAAGAAAACTACATTTTTAAAACCAGTCCGGAATGATTTAAGTACTGGAAGAATAATCTAGAGTATGCGTTTATTAAGAATAGAAAAAAGAATTTCTATAGCAAGCCCCATTCTTGCATCCACTGCAAGATAAAACATGAAAGACTGAGAGTTGCTTTGAATTGGGAAATCCAGTTTGGGATCCTGTAATGAATCCAAACATCTCTCAAGATTCAAATGTGTTGTTAAAGACAATAATTATATGTGGTTTGACTTCCATTCAAAAAGATAGAAACACCTTGATGAAAGTAACAATAGATCTTTGTACAGGGCAACCAACATTTAGGAGGACGGGTGGAGGAGGAAGAGGAGGAGGAGAAGGAGAAGGAGGAGGAGGAGAAGGAGAAGGAGAAGGAGAAGGAGAAGGAGAAGGAGAAGGAGAAGAAGTTAGTGAGAGGACTGTTAGATTCAGAAAGAGGTCTACTAACATATTTTCTTTTATTCTAGTACTGAAAGTTACCTCAGATGTTTTAACGGGAAGATCCTCAAATTTGTACAGTTTAGCTGATTTGATACACAAGATTCAATCAGCCATAGTTTTGCTGAAAAGTAGCTGGAAAGTTTGGCTGCTTTTTTGTGTGTAAGATAATATTTCTTCTCCCACCATGCATTTTACAAGTACAGTTATGGTGTCTACTGGGTTACATATTTTGCATCTTGGTAAATGTCTTAAGAAATGTCAAGGTTCAAGGATCAAGACATTGAGGCTCATTCGTAGGAGTCATTATACAATCATGTGGGAAATTTTGAATGAGCCTATTTTTCCAGAACAATTTTCCATTTTGTAATAAAGTCCATCAGCTTTTTGTTCAATGTTCTGTAGATGTCTTTGTCATAGGAAATCTTGGCATAGCAACAAAAAGAGGAAGAAAAAGAAATGTTCTTTTTCTATTATTATTTGAAATATAGATGTTTAATTTTAATGAACATTACCAAAAATATTTATTTTTGAAGTTTCTTTCTATAGCTTCAGGCCAACAATGTACTTACCTTGGAATCTGGAAATGCATTAAAGTATGTAGATCAAACAGTGCATTCCTTGAAACCATGGAGATACATGTCATGATAAAATACAAGTATTTTAAATTTTAAAAAATGTCCCTAATCAATAACCATACTACCAGGTGCTTGTTAACCTTGGCAACCTTAACAAATTGCTATTTGGTGCAATCTGTTTGAGGTTTGTATAATTTTTGTTTTAAGATCAATAATTTTTGTTTTAAGATTAAGACTACTACCACTCTATAAAGCCTTAGTAAGACCACACCTAGAGTACTACATCCAGTTTTGGCCACCACATTATAAAAAAGATGTTGAGACTCTAGACAAAGTGCAGAGAAGAGCAACCAGGATGATTAGGGGACTAGAAACTAAAACATATGAAGAACGGTTACAGGAACTGGGCTTGGCTAGTCTAGTGAAGAGAAGGACCAGGGGAGACAGGATAGAGGTCTTCCAATATTTGAGGGGCTGCCACAGAAAGGAGGAAGGGGTCAAGCTATTTTCTAAAGCGCCTGTAGGCCAGACAAGGAATAATGGATGGAAATTGAACAAGGAGAGATTTAACCTGGAAATAAGGATAAATTTTCTGACAGAACAATCAACCAATGGAACAGCTTGCCCTCTGAAGTTGTGGGAGTGCCATCACTTGAGACTTTCAAGGAGAGATTGGACTGCCATCTGTCAGAGATGGTGTAGGGTCTCCTGTTTGGGCGGGGGGTTGGACTAGAAGACCTACAAGGTCCCTTCCAACTCTGATTATCTGTTAACAGATCTGTTAACATTTTTAATGCTGATTTTCATTTTTTAATGTCAGTTTTTATATATGCATTTGTTTCTGATTATTCTGTATCATCCAGAGACATTTCTTGTGAGATAAGTGGCTATGTAAGTCTGATTAATAAATAGATTACAGCAAGAAGTGCATTGTATTGTTAAATATAGTGTCTTGCTGTTTTGTAGGGGATGTGCTTTGAAAAGAGTCCCACTTTTTCGAGATTCCATGAGATGTTGCAAAATGATGTGACTGTTTTAATAAGCCATAGCAGACTCATTAAACCTGCAGAACCTTTTCTCAGACTAGAGCAGAAACCTGAAAAAGTATCATAACACTTTACTGTAGCATGAACGTTTTGCAGGTTCTGAAGCACCTTTTTCAAATTATTCTCAAAACATTCCCAACTCTAACAGAATGTCTTAGTCTGCTTTAATTTCCCTAGAAATAGAACAAAGGGTACAAATTTAAATAAAATAATGGAAAATAATTGTATGATCCCCACCCATTCCAACAATACAGGATATTTATTTCAAGAGACAGGGACAGATGACATGCATCTTTCATCAACACTTAATTTTTATAGTGGCTTTAAAATTGAATTGAATTCAGTGTGACAAGATTATGGGGAGTGGAGGTAGAAATCCAGTTTAAATATATATTACCAGCTAATAATTTGACGTCTTTGCCAAAAGTTGAGTTGTGCTTAATCCTTTTGAACTTACCAGAATTAACTTCATTTCTACTTCCCACCAATTATTTCCTCTTGAAAAAAATCTCACCTAAACATTAAAATGTTTTATTTACCTGTTTCTATGTAAAAGTATAGTGCAGTTTCCCATTATAAGATATACTGTGAAAGAACCATTGCTCCCAATGTGCCCTGCAAGAGCAGTAAAATGTGATCATTGGGTATATACTTCACCTTGAAGGAGAAAGAACTAAGGCTCTCCTTCATTTATATTTCAGTCTAGGGCACACCATGCAACAGCAGGGTTCTATAAGCAAAATCATTTCTCTTAATGAAGAAAGCAAGATTATTAGCATGATTAGAAGTAGCGCAACGGCTCAGAGGTTAAAGATGCCAAGCTTCTCAGCTGGAAAGTTGACAGCCTGGGTTTGAGGACAGAGTGCCGCTTGACAGGGTAAGCTCCTGTTACTTGCCTGCTCCTGCCCACCTTACAGTTCAAAAGCATGCAAATGCAATTAGATAAATAGGTACCACTTTGGTGAGAAGGCAACTATAAATAAAGTACACCATAAATAAATAACATAATTATATATAGTATTATAGTGCACTATGTTTATATTATAAATACTAATGCTGGTGTCTTTAAATCTAAGCAGAAAGGTGTGCTTAGGTCTCTCTGAAATCAACTTAACCAATTTTTAAGTGGAAATTGATTTCAAGAAAAAAAATAGCAAATACCTCAATCACAGAACTTTAAACATATGCATTTTGAAAGTTACTGCTCCACTCCTAGGCCGTAATTCTGAAGTCATAATGAAAAACTGTAAACTTAGTAATTTTCTAACTGAAGTTAATGGAAAACAAATTCATTTGTTAAACTAGGACCTCATGTGACCATGACTTCCTACGGGGTTTGACTTTGCTTGTGGGAGGGAAGTCAGCAAGGAAGTTCTCAAATTGTAATCACATGACCATAGGATGCTGCAATTAAAGATGGGCACTAGCACCCCAATCATTACCACGTGACCACAGAAATGCTACACTGACAGATAATCAGAATTACCATTCATTCAGCACCATCATGTTTGATCAGTCACTGAATGTGCAGTTGTTAAATGAGGACCAACTGTATGTGCAACCATATATAAATTCTGAAAATAAGGAAAATATGACTTTTATGCACAGGTGTCCATAAGAACTGGGGCTATAGTTGTACTGCATCAATTGGATTGCATCAATTTAAACTGTAATATGCAAAATGTTATTTATGATTTATCAATAAAGACAAGAGGCATGGATATACTAAGAAGAATTAACATGCTTAAATTTTTTAGAAAAATTACTGGAGTGCAAAAATTGAACAGTAGCATGATAACATGAACATTAAGATTTTAAATAACACAATGCAAATCTTAAACTCATTTTAAACATTTATTTCTTGGCGTTTGAAATAATTCATTTCTTAATTTTAGAACCAATTAAACGGGGTTTAATTAAATGTTACTACTTCCAAGGCATTACTTTATTTTTTAAAAATTGTGTAAGTATTGAAATATAGGACCCAAGCTTATCTACAATATCCACAATGAGTTAGTGGCTGTGAAATTCACAATCAGAATTACAATTATAAAAATAAAATATAATTTTATAATTCAAAAATGAGAATGGTTTTGTTTTGTTTTGTACATATAAGGAGTAGATGGCTTGCAATTCTTCAATACAAAGTTCTTATCATGCACAGTGCATATAACATGAGATTTGTTACATAATGGCATTAAAAATGGCATTCTAAGCAAATTATTTAAATATTTGGCAAATTTTCATGTCCCGACATATAAAATACGACCTCAGAAGTATACATAATGGAAGAAAGACATAAAAAATCAGGGAGTCTTCTGAGATAAATTAATTTGGGGCTCAAGTACTAGACCTGGGAGTCTGTGAAACATGCACAAGCTTCAATTAAGTTCCACAAATACATTCATCAACAGGAAGAAATTCCACTCCAACAGAATTACAAAATGTGTATGCCCTGATAAGTTTTATTACATCACCATTTCAACCAGCTTTACAGGCACTATTGATTTTAGATTCATAAAATGTAATCAAGGTTCTTAACATACATTTCATCATTTCTAGATTTTGTAGTTCGCCTATTATACATAGACCTCATTCCTGCAAAATGTATCTGCACTTGGAAAAAAGTATTTGGCCATTTTAGCAAATAAATAATTCTCAAACTAAAAGGGTCACCAATTCTGTTTTGGAATTCAGAATCTCTAGAGATTCAGACATCATTAACTTGGCAACTTGCAGGACAGCCTAACACAAATTTGTGAACTGCATACATGATTTCCTCCCTAATTCATGGAGTGCTACATAATGGCCCAAAGATACACTATTATATCCTATTACTTTACCCTTAATCCAACAAACCTTATACTTAATTCCATACATCAAAGGAGCTTTCAAAATAATTTCCCAAGTCCAGCAGTTAGCAAGCATCTTGTGAAGCTAACTGAGGTCAAAAACATATTTGTGATATGACCTGTGACCTGCCATTCAAAGGAAAAAGAGAGTCAAGGCACACTGGGCACATCCAGGCCTAAATTAGGAATATGATCTAAGCCCTTCTCTCTAAATTTATGTTTTTTTAAAATAAAAGTAATCATGTAAACATGATGTAACAGCAACAAAAGACTTCAGCATACCGCGTTGCAGAAAAGATTTTAGATAGAATGGATCAATGAAGGTGCTAGAGGTGTTACAGTTTTTCAACCAACTCTGAACCATAATGTAAACAGACGCAGAAGTCATCTGAAAAGTAAACATTTGGATGCATAAATATCCCCTTACAATTACATTTAATTAATGTAGTCTCAATTTCTGACAATTTAATCTAAACTAAAACAGCATTATTCAACTTTCTTTAAGCCTTTGGCACCCATTATTGGAAGCAGCAGGAAGCACTACTGCCCTTCACTTTTAAACCATGCTGCAGTATTAACAGTACTTTCCTAGTAAGACACACTTTTTGCTTCCTTTGTTGCTGCATCATGAAATGTACCTCTTGGCTTTTTTTTTTTAAATGATCTGCACAGACATGTGCCTCTCTTCATATCATTTCATCATAAATATGCAAGTTTGTGTTAAGTCATTTCCTTAAAACATTTTCCAAACAATCTAGACTCTAATGTTTCTGAACAAAGAAGAGGGCACATACAAAAATAATTTGTAAAACCATTCTATCTCTGAAATTCCATTCAGCTATTCAGTATATTTAAAATAATATGTAGAGGACAGAAATTGAACATTTACTAGCCAATTTGCTTCATTCTCCTTTTTTTCAGGTGAGCAGTTAAGTACAGGAAGTACACACATTATGCCTATTAAAACATTTCACAGTAATGTCAGAGCATGCTATAGTAGACAAGTTCATGACAGGATTTTTACAAAAAGACTTGCACATTTACAAATACACACTTAGCTTTTGGAAAAGTGACACTGAACTGATTTGAACACATCAAACTACAGGTGACCAAAATATTAATTATACACTATTTGATCTAAATTAGTAAGAAATGACTCTACTGAAATGTAGGATTCACCATCAAAATTATAAGCAAAACATGGGATACTATCCATGTAACATCCTACTTACATTCTTTTATAGAAAGAAAACCAGTTGTGCAAATGTATGCTTCAGGCTTAGAACTCTGTCTTTATACTTAAAACATTCACTAGTTTTATCTTTTCAACTCAATGAATAAATATTGGAACAGAGTCATGCTTAGTCTGGTGATGATATAATGCTAGCCAAACATTAGTTAAGAAATGGAAAATGGCCATTGAATCATAATGTCCAATTCATTGTTCCTTCCCTCTCATATTTGGAGTTGTCCATGCTTTTCTTAACAAATTAATGCCATACCCATTGATCAAAACAATGTTATCAACTGATTTATAACAAGAACATTGTCTAGAGTGGCAGAAAATGTTGAATCCATCTTCATTTACCATGTCCTCCAAACAGTTTATAATCTGTTATAAAGCTGTATTGAGCGATGTAGAAGAAAAATATAGTCAAGTGGGGTTAAATGTTTCTCTCTATCACTTAAATTGTGTGTGTATGTATCATTAACAGGGCAGTGATTATTATTAATTCTATGCCATGATTTTTGCAAAGCATGAAAGTAGCTCAACAATAACATTGTTTGATGGTTGCTATAAAAGTTGCACTTAACTGGTTGTCCCAGTGCAACTACAATATATGTACATACAACCACATTTTTCTGTCTCCTCAGATATATAAAACAAAAAAGCTATAACATATAATTAGAGCAAACATTGTTCCCTGTTAGATAATAATCCACTCATTTATGCTTTACCCTTTTTTAGCACATTCTCTCCAAATAAGGATTTAGCCGATGATTATTCTCAGTTTAGTTATAGCCAAGGTACTCACTATTCTAATGCCTTCAGAATTCAGAAACAGCTGAATTGTTTCATGGGATATCACTTTTCAAAAAAAAAATAGTTTTGAAGTGAAGAGAAATAATCAAAGGAAATTTTTCAAGATGGAAAGCATAGAAATTTGAGGACTAATTAATCTATCTAATCTGAACTGGCCTCAAACTATTACAGTACAAACGTTAAAGTCCTATGCATTCATACCATAGAAACAATGGGTATTTCAATTCCAAACCACTCTTTTCTTCTCTAAAAGGAAAATGTCCTATATGTGATATGTCTATACCAGTGCTTAAGAAATAAGCATCATTATGTCAAGAGTATGTAAATGCCATTTTTTACTACTGCTGAACAATATATTGCAGAGGCAGACACATTTTTTAATATTCAGTGTTCCTATAGATGATGAATACCCATATTTACAAAAAACAGTCCAAACACAGGATTATTTTCACAGTACTTCTGAAAGTACAATGCAAACTCCTAAAGAGTTACATCATGTAACCTTACATTGTTTAGCTTTATTTAAAGTTACATAATTATTATACAATTTCATAATTTCAAACTGATTAAAGCTCTTTTTGGAGGAAAGTAATTTTATAGGAATACATTGGAAAAACCTATATTATCAGGCATTTCAGCTTGACAGTTGAAAAGATGCACGAATGTATCACCTCTACCTCCTCCAGTCCCATTGTGGAATGACAAAGGCTGCAGAGAAATTCTGATCATCCAGAGAACTTCAGTTAAACTCCCTAACCCCAAATAATTTTCTATGAATGATGTGGTAGTCTTTTACATTTGCTGAAAATAGAAAAGGCTATGAAAACAAAGGAATTAGCATGAAGTACTAATAGCTGAAGGGGTCATACCACACAGCCTGAATGTCTCAAGATTGTGTATGTGTCCCCTAGTCTTTCTTGGCAACGTTTTGGAAATGGTTTACCACTGCCTGCTTCCTAGGGCTGAGAGTTAGTGCTGGCCCAAAGTCACTTAGCTGGCTTTGTACTTCAGCTGAGATTAGAACTTACAGTCTCCTGATTTCTAGCCTGGTGCATTAACCACTACTATACCAACTGGCTTTCTTTATGAAAATTAGCTTGAATTTAAACATTTCAATTTTAACTGACTTGTTCTTTCTTTTCTTTCCTTCTTTGTCCAGTAACTCTTCCTGCCAACCAATCTCTAATCATTTTGTTCCCATCCTTTCTCTTTCTTTCCATTCTTACTTACTCCCTTCATCTTATTCTATATCCATATTATTCTATTGCTGGCTTCTGATGGAATAAAAGGGAAAAATACATCTGTATAGTTGAATGATTCTGTATGCAATGGGAGGCAGGTTTTATGGATCAGTGAATGTTGGTATATGAAGTTGGAGATCAATTAATGTTGTTAACGAGGAACCTAATTTTTACAGACAATGAGTTTTCATAAGTAGTTATAACTTCAATCAATATACATTTATGTCTTGTCAAACTCCTATCCTTGTCTTCTTTTTGTCTTCTAAAGTACCAACCGGGATCTTGATCCCAAGTGAATTGCAGAATTTAATCACCCCAGCATAGCTTAAGAAAAACATAACTGGCTTTATGGTTGTTTGGCAGAATGGGATGAATTCAAAAGCAATCTATCTTTTTAAAATGGGCTAAATATGATTAAGCCTACAGGGGAAAACTGATTGCTTTGGGACACAATATTACATTTCAAAATAGATAGCATTTTCAAATTTAATGCAGGTAAATCAAATGGGTTTTGTGCAAAAGAAGGGGCTACAGAGTTATTTCAAAATAGTTTGATGGAATGCTTAACAACTTTATGAATTAAGCTTTGTTAGATATGTTCTTTGTTGGTTATGTTCTTTCACTTCAGTCTTTCTTTTGTTTCCTATGTTTATTTTAATTAGCAATGAAATGTTTTATTTTATTCATTAATATTGTCTTCTGAAATACCTTATTAGTGCAAATAATAAATTGTGTGTCTATACATCATACATTAGGGATAAATATGAACATGGATTATTCTGTTAATTGCTAACATATAAGCTCTCACAGGCATTTCGTGTGATCTCATATCTCAAGCAGAATGTTTAAGGAAAGCAATTAATATGTTCAGTTGCAACTTAGTAATTAAATTTTATCAAGTGATAAAATTGTATGAATATCTTATAGCCAAAAGATCTGATAGCAAATTCTGTCTGGAGAAATCAGGACTGTGGGGCTCATTCTGATAGTGTGTTTTGAAGAACCTATTGCTAAAAAATGTTATTTTTTAAAACAATAAAATTATACTGTGATCCTATATCACACTTATTAAACTTAATAGGATTTATTCCCAGTCATATGTTTGCCCTGATAGTAAAGTGCTGGTGCCCAAAGAAAAAGGCAATAATACACAATAAGCCTTTCCCAATCTCTTCTAAGGGAATCTCCCCCCAGCCTGGAAATCTGCAATAACTGTAACATCTGGCTTTGATTCACAACTTTGTTCAATCTACCATACCTTCCCTAAAACACAATGCTCATCTGCCAACCCACCCACATAGTCACATAAATATTTTCCTGTTAAATCAACTTTGCTCATGTTCAGAGTAGGAAGAAATTGAAGCAAAGCAAATTTCATTTAAGATTGGGTATTTTTTTTAAAAAAAACCACCCTTACATATTTTGTACATTACTATAAGTAGTCCTCACAGAATGACCATTCAAGATTACACTGTCACCAAATGAATCATAATTATAGTGCAACGTTATGGCTGCTTTGGCACCCCGTCAACTCTGAAGCTGACCTGGTTGTAGCCATTTTTCTCCTGCCTCATACTTGCCGGAAACTTTGAAAGGGGGAAGGGAGGGGGGAAAGTAGATAAACCAGGCTACCCATCAAAACAAGAACCAAGATGACCTGTGGGAACCAAGGTCATCCCAGTAAATCGCAGAGGAGCGGTCTAGCAGCCTCCCAGCTACCTTCATTGGACAATATGACTGGTGACACCTTGCTCTCTTAATTAGGGGAAAAACCATGGGAACTTTTAGGGTTGGGTTTGACTAGCTGTGTCGATATGGTGTGTCTAATAAACATGTTCTTTGGGGAATCTACCTGCCTCAGAGTTCTGCATTACTCAGAACCCTGTCACCCCCCAAATCATGTGATCAAAATTCAGGCATTTGGCAGCCAACCACATTTATGACTGCACGGTGTCTTGTCAGCTGGGGGAAAAAGAAGATGGCGGAGGTCAACTATGGGTCATGAGGGATAAGTGGCAGTGGTGGAATGCAAGACAGCCAAAAGAGCCTAGATAAGTGAGTGAGGGGAGTTGAAGCAGAGATTAGCATGGCAGGGCAGGAGAAGTGAGAAGTCCTTGCCTAACACATGCAAGTGAGACTACCAGAACTGCCGTCACTAAATGGTGGAGCCATGTCATGTTTTGCCTAATGACTGCTTCCCTGACCACTGGAAAGCCCAGTCCCAGTTAGTGTTGCTAAGTGAGGATTACCTCTAATTCTTACCTCTGTGTTTTAGCTCTAAAAATTATTCCTTTCACTTTTTATAATGTATTTCAATTTTTCCCATATATGAATTTTTGAAAGTAATTATAAGCTATGTAGTGGTCCCTTAAAACATACTAAAAGCAACTAAAAGTATATCTATTAAGAGGCTCAAAGTAACCTTCAATTTGATGTCAATATCAAATTCTCCATGTTAATACCAGGAAAAGGCAATGAAGATAAAGGTCCTACAAGTGTTTAGTCACTTCTTAAAAATAGGTGCCAACGTTGCTATTTGAAAAAACAAACCCTAACTCTGATAAGTATTAAGACTTATCTTTACTTATCCCACCTACTCTTTAAAGAAAAGCACTGAAGTAATACATTCAAAAACATATTTAGATGTAAAATGTGAAGCAAAAATTCACAAATTTGCTTCTTCTATGAGAAGGAGTACAATATTATTTGGTGATGGAGAGAAAAAGGCCTCAAGAAAAGAGCGCTATACAGAAAAACAATTGTGTCTATATTATACAGTATTGAGAATACCAGCAAGGTATATTAAGAATGGCATATGACTGCAATTGAACAATTAAGAAACAGAATATACATTCAACAAGATTTACATCTTCCTTCTTTCCTTCCTTCCTTTCCTCCCCCCTCTCTCAAACATACACACATTTCTTTTATAAACATGTTTTTCAAAAATATCTGTGAGAATGCCCATGGATTTGTTTGATCTTGTTATTTTAACTGCTCACCTGATATAGATCAAAACAGAATAGATAATATTAATGTTTATATTTCATTTGCCTTGACATACAAAGTTGCTTTCACTCTACAATATTAAGCAGACAGTTTTACTGCAACTGAGTAAAATCACAGGCATTATTTTAGAGGAACATGCGGAACATGAAGTTTTCTATTTGGCTCCATGAACTTACAAACAAGAGGCCCAACAGAAGCAAAGATTCTTTGCTAATCTTAATCTTCAAAGCTGATCACCGACATCCTTCAAGTGTTCCTGTCAAAGCATCAAGGCTGCTGTCCGTGTCTGAAGCCAATGTTTGTTCTGTTGACATGGATGAAATGTCGTTGACTGATGATGACTGAGAAGGGCTGGTATTGCTATTCACTGCTGCATCTGTGCTAAGTAAACCAAGCATAAGAAAATCTGAGGCAAGACATGGTTGAAAGCATAGGTGTTTTATGTGGCATAAAGATATGTGCACCTAAAAACATATGCATGGAAAAACAATGTCAATTTGAAAATTTTCCCCTTGAAGCTAGTCTGTAAGGTAACAAAACCAGGCAGAATGTAGGGAAGACACACAGTCAATACAGAAACTCATGCACTTTTAATAAATCTTTTGTGAAAGTTTAAAAAAATGAATTTTAAAACAGGTTCACTTATTATCTATATCCTGTCAAAAATCAGCCTTTATTGCCCCTGAAATTATTCCTAGCACTATCTTCTTGACAAGGGATGGTATTCACAGTCTTGAATACCTCAGGTGTATCCTTTCACCTGCGTTTTCCCAAACCCTCTCTCCATATCTGCTCCTCCTAGAAATATAACTAGGAAGAGGGTGCCATTCTCTGATTAGCAGTTTCACACCATGCAATTCCTACATATACTATATAATACTTATTTATTGTAAATAAAACTAAAAGAGGTAGATTATGTGCAGAATGTGTGGAAAGAACAGATTTCAGTTCTATAAGAATAATAAACTTATTCTACAAGGAATGTTTTCAAATATCTAGTTTCATATTAACAGCTCCATTCTCTATGCTTAATTTTCACAAGAAAAATTAAGAGCTGTAACTATCTACAATGTTGCAAGAAAATCACATTTAGGCCAGTGGAAGGATTCAAATATTGTTGCCACCAGTTCGGTGGGCGTGGCTTGGTGGGCACACTTTGTGCATGTGCACACATTTTGCGTACACGCATGTGCCAAACGCATACTTTTTGCAGGTGCAGAGGGGTTTTGCGCAGGCAAAGAGGTGATCTAACTCGCCTCCTGCAAGCCTGCAAGATCCCGGTCATTTCAGCAGCCGCTGCGCAGCACTATTGTGTGCCGCGAAAAACAGTTGTGCTTCAAATTCAGCGAATAAAGGTGAGTATGGGAGCCTGGGTGGGCAGGTGGGCCCAACAGCAGAGGCAGCAGAGCAGCGGAGAGAACCATTATTATCTATTCATGATGCTAAATCAGTGGTGGTATTTGACCGGTTCTGCCTGGTTCTGGAGAGCCAGTAAGAGCGATGAGAAGCGGAGACCAAAGAGACGGGTTTGGTCTCCACTTCTCATCGCTCCTACTGGCTCTCCAGAACCAGGAAGAACCGGTCAAATACCACCACTGATTTAGCATCATGAATAGATAACAGACAGTAACACTGCCTGCCAGGACACAGGCCTGTGATTTTTCTCAGGACAAGTAATAGCTTGGATAATAGTAAGACTTTGCATTTCCAAAATTGATAGAAATAACTATTTTATTTGTTCCTGAAAGCTAGGTGCAAACTGACACCGATAACACTTAACACCCTCCCTTGGAGTGCAAATCAGGCAGTTTTTTTATTCATCTCTGTCATAAACTACAGTTAAGAGAGATTACAGTGATAAACAGAAAGCAAAGTATTGTTTCCCTTCAAAAGCAATGAATCTGCCCTTTCCGCCCAGGAAACTATTTCTGAATAAAGCAGAATTCCCAGCCACCAACCATACATCAAGAAAAATTGTTTCAAAGAGAAATAATGTATCTCTCCATCCCTATAAAAGTCTTTAACTCTTTACAGCCTTTTTCTTTTTTCTTTTGGCAATCAAAAAGCTGTTCGTTGACCATATGCTTTTTATCTTGTTTTTAGTCAAGTGTGCATATTATCCATTGCAAGATGTATAATTTATTTAGTACATATCCTTTATTAGCAACCATGGATAAAACAACCTACCATAAAAAAATTGTAAATGAAAAAAAGCCCAAAACTATTACATCAATGACTAACCTGAAGGCTGTTCTTTTACCAAACCATTCTTATTTCTTTCTTCCCAATCCATTACTTCCTTATATATTAACTCTGCATACAAAGAAGAGAAATATGGACATAAGATTTAATAATACACTTGTTTCTTATATATCATCATCATCATTTTAGCCATTGTCTATCCACTGCAGGATGAAGGCCTCTTCTGCATGTTTCTAACCTACAGTATATGGTCCTGAGCTCTAGAGCTTGTACAAAATCATTAAAGTTTTCAATTTTATTGCAGATGAAAATGTTTTTATTGTTGATGATGAAAATGACTTGTGACATTTAAATTAAAACAACCCAATCTTAAATATCAATACTGATTGAATAAAATATAAATTTGCAAAATATTTTATCAAAGTTCCTTAATATTTTGCAAGTTTTACTTACCTTTCCATTCTTCAATGGCATGTTCTCTTTCTTCCAATTGTGCATCATAGATTTGGGGGGGTGGCTATAAACGAAGAAACAGTGCTGCTTTATTGTTGATAAATACAACTGCAAATATTACAGTTAAAAATGAAACCATTGCTTATGGAGCTGGGAACAGTATTTTGGTGTACTCTTGAGGTTGTGGTAGTGACTGTGATGATGATATGCCTCTATGTTGTCATCTGAACTGAAATCTGTTAACTTTTCAAGTCCAATTCAAGTATTGGAATTAATATTTTTAACAGAAGACTGAAGTTTATCTATAAATGCCCTATATGCAGAACCCTTACCAAATGACTTATCAATGACTTATGAATGTGAAATGCAAGCATCATCTATTTTTATTGGTTTTTCCAATATTAAAATCTTGTAGTGAATTTTAAATTCTTAGCATTAATACTATCTTCAGATGATTTATATGTCATGTAAATTGTAGTAAAATGTTTATTTATTTGTTATTTTTATATACATAAAAATAAAAAGACCTTCAGGTATACTTACTGCTTCTGCTTCAGCTGGGTCATACCAAACTGTGATGTAAGGATGTCGTAAAGCTTCATCTACTGAAATTCGTTTGTCTGGATCTACTACTAGCATTTTTGATAGTAAATCTCTAGCTTGACTTGCTGGAAAACAGGAATTAAAATACATCTTATAATTAAAATTTTGATGCATAAAGATAAAATTCTGTCTGTCTATCTATCTAACATATTAAAGGCATTTCATTGTTAACGTTAATTTATTCTTTGGTTTGTTTATTAATATAGGTAATAAGAAATATCAGAACTTGGAATATTCACAATATCACTGTCAATATTCACAATATTCACTGATATGAGCACTACTTGTAAATATAATCAGATAATTAAAACCAGATGCCCACAATTTCTTCCAGCAACTGGTTGAGATGTATCAACTAGAATAAGTAGTGTACTTTTCTTCAACATTTAAACTATCATTCAAAATGCTAAATTTCAAAGTTTGATCTTGGAGCTTGATGCCTGAATTTCCATAATTATATTACTTCATTGGAACTTCAGGCTGATTTAGCTGAAAAAAATGAAATAATAAATTAACAATCTCCATTATAAAATCAGATTAGCATGCTAGATTTTGGCTTAAAACCTGACAAATACACATTTCTACAAAAATGTAGCAACAGAACACAAATCCTAGATCTTTACTGAAACTTATATACATAAACTTACTTTTTAGTTTATCACGGTCAGACTCTGATGGAAATATCCAGTCTGGAAAGAGTTCTTCAAATTTGATACCTGGATATTTCGGCCTGTTTTCTACATAATTTCGTACAGTGGGCTGTAGTTTTTTCATGAAATCTGCTGATGGTGTACCTAATTGTTCAATAACTTTATTCCACTGATCAATATCTGCAAAAATTTCATTTAGGAAAATAACATATTTTTTCCTCCAACTTTATATTGTAAATATGTGGAACTTTGCAAAGATTAGGTGCTATTTTAAACAATATCTTTATTTCACAAAATATTCTTACAGAAATTGTGATAACAAAACAAAATCTCAAGAACCATTAATTTGGAGGAACAAAGTTCAGAAGACTGACTGTGAATAATGCTGCTAAAATTCATAGGGTAAATGAACTAGGTTTCTTTTTAGTTTCTGTTTCATTCTGAACCCATGCTCTTCAATAGTAGTTCATACCTTGAATATTTTTAAAACACCTGAAAATCAAATACCGTACATACTCGCATATAAGCCGACTTTAGAACGCTTTTTTTTTCTTCCAAATTTGGGGGTCGGCTTATATGCGCATAAATCTGATTTCTGACACAAACGACATGACGATATGATACCACTTCTCAGATCACGCAATATCGATATTACNCTGATTTCTGACACAAACGACATGACGATATGACACCACTTCTCAGATCACACAATATCGATATTACCATACAGCAATATATACTTACAGCACATTTCTTTTTACTCGGGGTGCCTCCCTTTTGGTTTTTCTCCCACCGGATATAACATGCTCTGATTGGTTTAGTTAGTCACGTGACCACTGTAGTGTTTGCGATCATCACATGCAACTTTGTATCCAATTTCTCTGCATTTAGTAAAGCATTCCACAGTAAAATTCATTAAAATATACCCATGTCTGATATTAAAAGAAAAAGAATGTCGTATCCTGCTTCTTTTAAACTCAAAGTAGTGAAGCCTGCAGAGGAAACAAGCAACCTTGAAGCAGCAAGAACCTTTGGAGTGGATGAGAGCAATATTAGAAGATGGAGAAANTCCAGTTTCTCTGCATTTAGTAAAGCATTCCGCAGTAAAATTCATTAAAATATAGCCATGTCTGATTTTAAAAGGAAAAAGAATGTCTTATGCTGCTTCTTTTAAACTCAAAGTAGTGAAGGCTGCAGAGGAAACAAGCAGCCTTGAAGCAGCAAGAACCTTTGCAGTGGATGAGTGGGGGTCGGCTTTTTAGCGAGTTTTTGCAAAATTCCTCATTTTGGGGCAGTTTTTTAAGGGTCGGCTTGTATGAGAGATCGGCTTATATGACAGTATATACGGTATCTCTAACTTACAGAGAGATCTCATATGAAAGTAAAGTTATCACACGTTCAGGTTCTTCTAATACACTCAAGAGAATATACATGAAAATGACAAAAGGTCTCATTTTACCTCATCTACACTGAGAGAAACAATAACAGATCAATTCTTAAATAATCTCTTTTCTTCAGGAAAAGTCCAGCAAAATACTTTCCTCTCCTTTCTGTGGATCACACAAAAAGACCTAAATAGATGCTTCCTTTTTATCAATATTTTGATCAGTTATCTTGCCTAGGTAGTGAAACAGTGCCGTCTATCAGAGATCTGACCACTTTGCTGGTCTTTACCAGCTGGTCTTTACCAGCAAAGTTTGAAAATATATACTACTGCTATAATAGATTACCCAATCTCAAAATCACATAGAAATGGTTATCATTGAAGCAGAAGTATTCTTTGTAAAATATAATTTGCTCACATGGAAAGAATTAAACTTTTACACATTCGTTAATCTGGATAAAATCTTAGAGGGCTAACAATGTGAATTAACTATATAAGAAGAATAAAAGCTCTCATGGCAAATACCAATATGTTTCTCATTGTGAACCACAATCAGACACAAGCAAGATCATCTTGATTATTTTCCTATCATACACACAAACAGGACTAGCCAACATCAAGAGGTATTGAAAAACTAGCAGTGAATGTAAATAAATAAATGTAAGAAAATTGTCTATTACATAAGTAAACAGCTAGTTATTTATCCACAGATATGCTGATTATGGTAAGTAGTATATGAAACATAGTATTCTCACTCATCAGTTACTTATATTCTTACTAACTGGTTATTTGAGGGACCATCTCTCCCTGGTTACATCTACTTACCCCATCAGATTTATCAGAAGAGATAATACTATGGATACTGCCTATTGGGGAGTTTCATCTGATGGTACTCAGACAAAACCCTTTTCTACCTTGGCACCTACTTTCTGGAACATCACTGCCCCCAAGTTTAGACTGGCCTTACCTCTTTGGCCTTTCGGGTGAACCTGTAGACATGATTCTAATCTCGGGATCCAGGAGGTATGGAACTGTTAAGATGGCTGTATTATTTAAAAGCTGTTGGATGATACTCTCCTGCATTTTACATTGTATGGTTAATTATTTTTAATTGTTTTTGTTGTTTTTTGTTACTGTTGTTTTTTCTTATGCGTTAAAAAAAAAACTTTGTGAAGCAACTAGGGTCACATGTGTGAGATGTAATTAAATAAATAGACAAAAAATATTAATATTCTGAATGAATTCTAGATTATCTGCTTGGAGGTATCAATCCTAAAGTCAACGCAGCATCTAAAGGGCTGAAATAATAGATTTATTTTTGGACAGTGCATTTCAAACTGTTACCCGTTTACTCTTCTGCTCAGAAACCAATGTAAAATAATTATACAATATAAAAAATGATTTAATGTAATACTTCCTAAAACCTGGTTGAACTACATATCCATATGTTTTTTTGCAAAAACACAAAAATATTATCATTTTAGAAAAAGGAAATATGTCAGTCCATGTTGATACTAGGTTACTAGGTTCTGTAACAATATTACAAGGACAGATTTGGCTAGGTCAAGTTGAAATCCGGATCTGTGCTTGACCTGGCTTCTATATCTGAACTATCCTATTGTAATCTGTTATTGTGTGTGAGCAAAGAAGTCCAGGTCTATTATCAAAGACCCATACAAGGCAACACTGACCAAAATAAAAAAATGATTTGTGAATAATTTTAGTTATGAATAAAAGTTCATGTATAAAAGTCTGCCTTTGTTAAACTAATATTTAATGAAGCTAAACAGCTTAAATGCCTACTTAAATCACTTGAATGCATGACAGTTTAGTTTGAACTAATACCATTATGTTGTAAGGATCAGATATAAACAATAGGTTATATGATATTGGAAACTGAAATTGGAAAGAAACATGCTTAGCAAATGGATTCTGATATAAAAGATAAAAACCCATCTTGTAACTTTACAATAATATCAAGAATGAATTATTATAAAGCATCAGGTTAATATGAGAAGAATGTTTATTAAATCTTGAATATTCTAGAGCTCCCTAAAAAAAGAAACTGTGCCATTTCTCACTTAACGAACAATAATTTGGACCAGAATTTCCATCACTAAGTGATGTAGTCATAAAGTGCAACATATGACTGCACAGATTAGCAACATAAATTCTATCATTCATGGCTGCTGTTAAGCAAATGCCTGTGTATCATTAAGTGACGGTGTCACCATTGGTAACCTCCTGCTGGATTCCCCATTAACTTTGCTTGTAGGAAGCCACCAAAGGTCACAAATGGTAATCTGGACACTCAGATGTTGTAACTAGAAGCTGGCTCCCAATTATGCAATTACAAGTATGCTGCAATCAACAGGAGTATAAGGATGGATGACAACTGCCACTTGTTCAATACCATTTTGAGTGGTCACTAAGTGAGAACCACATCTACTGTAATTCAACCTGATGGCAGAACTTCAAAACTTAAGTGATGACCCCATCAATAATGCTTCTTTTTAATGTAAATAACAGTAGTATGTAGGCTTATATACAGTTCCATAGTGCTTTACAGAATTCTCCGAGTTTACAAATGTCAGCCTATTGCCCCCACAATCTGAGGCCTCATTTTACCAACCTCAGAAGGATGGAAGACTAGATCAACCTTGAGCCAGCAGGATCAAACTCCTGGCTATAGGCAGAGTTCGTCTGCAATACTGCATTCTAACCACTGTGCCACCATGGCTCATAAAAATCCACTTTGGGGATTTAAACCTGTGTAGGAAGGAAATCCATGATATCCAATATATAAACTAGCACACTGATAGCACGTGCTCTCAGAATAGAATCCATATATAGGAAGTTCCCAGGTTAAGAATGAGTTCCATTCTAACTCTGTCTTTAATCCAAATTCTGGAAGTTAGAATTTGTACTTATAGACTAAACAGACTATGTATTACTAAAAATGGCAGACAGCATTGTGCTTTCTTGGGTGGTGACAAAACCTTTAAGCTACACAATGCTTTCACAAACTGATGAAAACATCACATTGCTTCAGTGGTTCCTAAAAGCATTGTGCAACTTCATCATACTATGGGGATGAGGAAACACCATGCCATCTACCATTTTCAGTAACAGGCAGCTTATTTGTATTTAGGGCTTGTCCTTAAGTTGGACGTTCTTAACTGAGAGACTTCCTGTAATTGAAAGGCTTACAATCAAGTTCTATTACCATCTTAAAAATTTCTATAACATAATGCTATACTCAACATAGTAAATAAGATTCTAACCTATTTCATTAAATTTACAAGATACACTTAAACTGGGCCACAGAATTCCATCTTCTTTGGGACTTGGGGGATTCCTAGGATGGCCTCATACTACATCTATACTCCATGAATTTCATCGGCTACCGGTCTGCTTCTGAATGAAATTCAAGATGTTGTTACAACCTTTAAAGCCCATAATGGCATAGGTCCAGGCTATCTGATGAATTATCTTATCCCAATCAAGCCTGTCCTATTCGTATAGGCAAAGAGAATCGACTGTGAATCCCATTAATCACAGAATTCTGACTTTCAGGATCCAGAAGAGCCTTGTCTCATAACACCTGGAGTAGCCCCATTGCAAGATAAGTGGGAACTAAATTAAATAAGCTAATATCACCCTCTTTTTTTTTAAATTGATTTATAAACAATTTAGAAGGGCACTATAATGCCATTCAGTACAAAGACATCTGGATATTGGTTCTGTACCACAGAAGAGGATTTGCATCATACACTCCAGATTTAATAATTTCAACTTATCAAATGTAACTCAACAAACCTGGACACCACTAGGTTGGCAAGTCCCTAAAGAAATGCTTTTCATGGTAATTATTAATGCTGATTTTTTTGGGGGGGAGGTGGGGGAACAGCGTCTCTGGAAAGTGAAGAGCACATTGTGAGCACTCTCACAAAATGATTGACAACATGGATCATGTTGGGAAGCCAGGAGCTGCATGTCTCTGATATAATGCAGAAAACAATATTATTGAGAATTCATCCACTTGCTTCCCACTTGGTCAAATTAGAATGATTATAGAACGCCTCTTAGTAGAAATGTTGAAAAGCCATAGTAACGCATATTTAATTTTGGTAACTGAAGCTATTTTGGAGAAAAGTGCTTTTCTTCATGCTTGGTTCATATATTTGAAGCGATATATTTCATCTCACTTTCCAAACCAATTAGGATACATAATTAATCAGGTCAGAACCAAAGTACAGTTTCGATTTGTGGAAGAGACGGGAGTATATGAAATTGTCCAATTTCCATTATTTGAAAACTACCTTGTCCCATTCTCCCCCTCAGTCATCAAGAACATTACTGAGAGGGAAAATAAGACATGGTAGCTTTCACAAATCTTGTCTTCAGATTTCAGCACTGTTTTCTTACCCCTTCATAACTCTAAACAATGTTTCAGTAACCTTTGGGCATAGCAACAAAATCTGGTTCTGTTTCCCTTCAGCCAGAAAAATCCTATATAGATCGACCTTGCTTAGTGACTGCCTGAAGTTACGATGGACCACCCAAAAGTTTCCACAGCCACACATGCCCCTCCCAGTCTTGTGGTCTCATTTTGGGCACTTGGCAACTGATCACATTCATAGCTGTTTACAATGGTCCTTCAGCATTTTTTCTGGTTTCCAATGTTTATTTCTTATTTCTAGTGAAAAATGCTCATGGGTATAATAACTACCAGCACAAAAAAAATCATAAAATTAGGCAGTCACATGGTGACCTGATTAATGGCCACTATGACTTGCAATCATAATTCTGGGCTCAATTATGGTTGTAAATTGAGGATTACTGTAGTCAGAAATTCCAATACATGTAACTAGAAAATTATAAAAGACCATACTTGGGCACCAACTATCAAAGAACTGGAAGGAATGGATCTGCCTTTTACATCTAGAGTGAAATGTTCCAGAAGACTCCTGCGAATTCAGCTTCATACACATAATCTGCAGGTACTCCTATCACCAAATGATGGGAATAATTTACAGTAAGATATTACAGGTAAAAGAATTATATACACCAGAAGTTTATTTGAAATATTATTATTCTTCAAGCCATAACCTTTAATTAATTTCAGTCTGGCATGCAATCGTTTGGGTTTTTTTCTTCTGTTGCCACATTTTTAAAACTGTAAAATAGTTTTCATAAACTGCTTAGATATTTTTACCATCCAGCAAGGAGGAATGTAACAGATACTATATCTGTATATAGTATGTATCAAACAGTATGCCCCATGGCATAAAGGGGTTTAAAAGCCAAACCAGCATCTTGGTTTTGCCAACAGAAGAAGAGAAAATTATAAAAGACTCAATTAAACTGACCCTGCATTTACTTCAGTTGCATTCATCTACATCATCTATCCATCTGTACAATTTCACATCTGGGAACATTTGTTGTCACTCTTTAAGACATCCCATTTTAATCATGGTGACCAAAAATGGTGAAACCTGGATTCAGAGTAAGACAATATAAACTGATAGAAATGGATTAAGTCCTTCTTAGTGGAATAATTTTCAATAGCATGTAGGGAACTCAAAAAGAAGAGTGCAGGATGTACAAATAGAAACTGAAATTTACATAACTATCACTAATAACTTCATTTATTTCATTGTACATATAGAGCTGCCAATATCACAAACTGTGACTATGAGCAGCATCTAATAAAAACATTTTTTTAAAAAAAATATAAACACATTGACTGATGTTACAGACTAGTAGAGGATTTGATGTTTTATAGACAATGCAGACATTTCCTGGAGATCCCGTAGCCTACTGGTCCAATCATGTTTTGAGGGACTTCCGATGGGGCCAGTTTCACCTTGGGGAGAATTAGGTTCCACAAGGCATAAAAGGCTCATCACCTGGGACTTACCACATGTAACACTTCTGTAGATAGGACTCACAATATACCTTTTCTGCTAGACTTGACTGGGCGGCCAGAGATGATCGGGGAGAGGTGGACCTTCAAACAGTATGCCCCATGGCATAAAGGGGTTTAAAAACCAAACCAGCATCTTGGTTTTGCCAAAGAAACACATAATTGCCGACACCATCACATTCTGCACCAGATTGATGCTCCAGGATATTCTTCATGTGGAGTGCATTGCAGTGCATTGATCAGAACATGAGTGATCATAAGCAGAGCCTCTCAATCCAAGAATGGGAGCAACCGGCACACAACTTGAAGCTGTGTAATGGTTCATGCCGATTTCTATGAATTAGACAGCAACACTGATGAGCTAATTCTAGCATTTTCAAAAAACAATGTGATATTTAATATTTATCATTAAAAGTAGTTATTTATAAACTAACATCTGACACTAAGATTAACCACTTTTCATTTTAGCCAATACCGATTAGATTTTAGCTTTCTCAAATAATCAGAACAGAACTTGTTTTATTCAACATTTACATATTGTGTACTGAGCTTCTTATGTCACTGCTTAATATTCACCCTGTATTTAACTATGGATTGGGGAACTTTGGCCTTCAGATACAAAACACCTAACAGTCTTTCCCATTGAGAACTAGATACTAAGAGTTTTCATATATTCCCCATCACTGTGAACGATCCTTTTTGTAGATGGGAATATTCTTAAAATGCATTATTAAGTTAATTTTTACTCTGACATTTTAACAGTTAACATAAGCTACAGGATTAATCAGTGAGGCAAACCTGCTATGGAAGCCCTTAGGTTAGAAACAGAAATACCCATCTCTGCAGCCACTGTTCTAACAGTAAAACTGCAAATAGTAAAATTTACAAATCTTATCCCAGAGTAGGAGAAACAGCTCTGGGATACTAATATTCAGCTTCTCCTGCTGTTTGCTGTCAAAGGAAGAGACATGTCAGGAAAGAAAAACTTTTTTCATCCTCACTAGAGTAACTCAACATGCTTGACAAAATGGCAGTTCCTCCACTATGAACCCTTCTCCTTCTGTAGTGACACACTGAAATGTACCACAGAAATGTCCTGCCCATGGCTTTTCCTTGGTTATATATACTCATAAATTCTAATACTAATATAAATAAAAGAATGTGATTTAGCAACATACTCCCAACATTTAGAAATTCACAATAAAACTCTTTGCCAGCAAGAGGGATATAAACTCCATTATAATTTGGTACTGTAGCTTTCTATAGTTATTCATAAAGAAGCTATCACATATGCCCCAAACATAACCAATCAAGAAAAAAAAATGTGTGAATTTACAACAATTCCTCAATCAGTTGAAGATAGAAGTTAACATCTTTCTGTGGCAAGTTAGTAAAAGAGCAATTCAGAGCACCACTGTTCCTTTCAAACTTGTTCTCAGTGAAAAGCTAGATGAACTACTTACCAAGTCATTATACCACAAGCAGATGTATGGAAACTTTTCTTCTGTTCTCTTCATACAAATTATTCCTTTATTTTAAGTTAGGAAGGGGAAATGTTTTTTTGCTACAGAATGAATGTTACCAAGCTTAACCCTAAAAATATTTTGCAAACCCAGCAAAGAAAGTCAACTACATTTTTTCCTGTTGCTGCCTATTATTTCATATAAAAATTAATCTTCTCATAGTAATGTCTGAAGCTTCATAGAACTTTTTTCTGTGAAAGAAGTTCTATGACACACACTTACAGCATTCTTTATAAGAGGAATATTAAAAAGCATGAAAGGGAAAAAAAATTTTCATATGCTCAAAATAAAATTCTGAAAAGGTAAAATTGTTTGGAATAAGATGTATGTAAGTACTGCCATGTCAGGCTCCAAGAATCACTTGTGTCATGAGTACAAAGGTCAAAATACCCATTAGGATATTTCATTGTGGTCTTTAACTTATGGGAACATAACTGACATTCCCAAAAGAAGTTACGTTACTGAGTTTAATAGAACTACATTCAGTGTTTAACTACATTCAAACTATGTCTTCAGCTTCCAAATATTAAGTTATAAAGGAGTCATACACATAAAACTTAGTTCCAGCTACACTTCCTAAAGGTAATGCTGCCGATAAGACAAAAATAGCACTGACTGGAAACATGGCTACACCCTGCCTAATTCAGCATTAGATTATAAAGCTCCGACTTGATACAGTTTACCTATTAGTTACAATGTTCATCCCAGATTTCTATTGTCAAGTTAACATACATATGAATGATTTCTGTTAAAGACTCCTGGGGTTAAAAGTATGAGACAGATGATACCTGAAAGGCTCAAAAGTATTGGAAAAATCCATGCCTATGATTTTAAATGCATATTTTTGTGCATGTTTGCACATACCTATCTGCACACAAACAGGCCTGGTGAAGGAAGAACTTGGTTCTTGGCCCTACAAAAAATTATATTTTATATATATTTTATATATATATATATATATATATATACATACATACATCAAGTTTTTGCAGGTATTTATATGTATGTTATTCAGCTTTGTTCTGGTATTTTCCCACATCAGTATAGTTGAATGCAGCTGAATACCATACATCTAAATACATACATACATACATACATACATGTATATATATATGTATGTGTGTGTGTTTTCTGAGGTTTTCAGTATATATATATATATACACACACACACACACACACACACACAAAAGGTTAGATCTGCTGCAGGTGGAATGAAATTGTCAATTAAATGAGGCAACAGACAAAGCTAGTAGATGGACAATAAAGCTGCCACCACCTTGGTTCACTTTGCAGCGCTTCCCAATGCCTCCTTTTTCTTTTTTGTCTTCGCAATTGAAGGACACCATTGTCCTCTACGTGCAGTTATTTCTGCTACGGGTTTTTTTTCCTTAAAAAAAAAAAAAAAAAAAAGGGACCGGACTCCTCACGCCTCTTTCCGTTTAAACCATATTCTCCCCGGCCACTACATCGCCGAGATAGCAAAGTGTCGCGGATTTTCCTCCTTTTTTTCCTTTTTCTTTTAATCGGAAAGAGAAGAGCCGCGGGCTGGCCTTTAGCGTCCCGTTCCTCCCTCGGCCGCGGCTTTTTACAGACCCGCTCAGGTACCTCCTTCACTGGCTATTCAGGGCGCCAGGCCACCTTTCCCCCCCCCCCTTCCCACTCAGGCACAAGAGGGGGGAGGCAGAGAACGCCTTTTGGCACGGTAACTAACCATTCTCCGGGGCGGCTTAAGAGTGCCCCCCCCCGCAACTCTAAGACACGATCCTGCGTCCGCCAAATCCGCGTGTTAGGCCGGACCCTCCCGTCCTTCACTCCCTTGGCCGGCGGGCCTGCTAAGGCCAGCCGATTCGCTCCTGCAGGAGTATTACAAGGAGGAGGGGAGAGAACGAAAGCTCTCTCCCTCGTTGCCGGCCCTCCCACCCCCACCGCGTCCTCCTCATTCCGCCACTCGCTAAGTCCAACGCCGACGGCCGCAAGGGCCGTTGAACAGGATCGATGCCCCCACCCCCTCCGCCTTTCTTCAGAAACAGTCTGCGGCATCTCCTTCCTCCGCCCCGTTCTGGACCCGAAAAAAGGCCCTAGAGTCCGAGAGAACCCAAACCCGGAGTGAGGAACTAAGGGGAGGAGGACCGCAGCCGCCGCTGTCGTCGTCGTTGCCGCCGCCGCCGCCGCTCGGGCCCTGCGCATCTATGGTGATGGTGACAACGGAGCCGTTTGCAGCCCTATGAAGGACGTGACCCGGCCTACCCTCCCAAACCAACCTGAGGGCGAGGCGGAGCTGGACGAGAGGAGGTTTTACTCCGAACGAGGCAGACGCGCACGACGAGAGACGGAAAGCACCTCACGCAACAGCGTGCTCAGCCGCCGGGTAAATATACCCGTCGCGCACCCTAACTGTATTGCATACCCACATCCAATCAGCTGCCGGCCAAGTTCCCGTCTCGGAGATCGATAGGTCATAAGAAAAAAAGGGCATGGACAGCTTCCAGAATGGCAAGGAAATAGTCNGGCCAAGTTCCCGTCTCGGAGATCGATAGGTCATAAGAAAAAAAGGGTATGGACAGCTTCCAGAATGGCAAGGAAATAGTCCAATAGCGTTAAGGGGAGGATGAGAAACGAGGAGCAGGATTGATGCCTGCCATAACCAATAATTGCCGACAAAAGGCTTCTTAAGGCAGGAATAGAAGAAATAGATTCAGGCGAAGACCAACGAGACGACGCTACCTTCGCCATTAGGAGAAAGATGCCGCGGAGGCGTGGCTAGATAGCCCGCCAAGGATAGGTGCGCCGCGCGGTTGAAACTCTCGATAATCAACACTAGGAAACCCCGTGTAAAAAAGGGCGTTGCTACTAATCAGGACCGGGCGCAGAGTCCAATTACAGTACGACGAACGGTAATGGGTGGTTGACAGAATCGCGATGCGGACCTCTTTCGGCAGGAAAGCACCTCACCCGTGAAGCGAGTCCCGTTCCCAGTGAATAAAGGGGAGGGGGGCGCTCCTCGCAGCACGCCCCTCCCAACAAGCCAGTCCTTCGCTGCCCCCTTGGTCCTGCAAACTCAAGCCCGTATTGCTCGCCCTGACCCGCCTTGACCTCAGTCAATAGATGGTTAGGTCCCCATCCTGCTGCCCCGCCCCCCAAAAGTTCAGTCGCCCGCGGAGGTCGCAGGACCGGGGCCTAATAATATCCGTTCTCGACCTTCATTCACTCCACGGGCGGGCAGGCGAAATAATTACCCGAGGCCTGGGAGAAGCAACCAATGGACTTTTTATGTTTGTCGTAACAGAATGTAAAGCCCGATCAAAGAATGCCCGCAAGTTTCAAATGAAGATTTAGGCTTTAAGTTAGGGCTTGCCCCAGTCTCCCCAATGGATTTTCTCGTTTTAATTTTCAGGTTCACAACTAAGTAAGGTTGTGTTATTCTCAGTCATCCGGGTCATGGTTGTCCCAAGGATGCTTTTGCAAGAGGCTACTGGACTTTCTGGTTGTTCTTTGAAGATGCTTCGCTTCTCACCCAAGAAGCGTCTTCAGCTCTGACTTCCGCTCTCCACCATCCAGTCAGAGCTGAAGAAGCTTTTTGGATGAGAAGCTAAACATCTTCAAAGAAAAACCAGAAAGTCCAGTGGCCTCTTGAAAAAACATCTTTGGGATGGAGTATTGACAGGATCAATATACAAATAGTCCTTGACTAAGAATCACAGTTGGCACCAGAATTTCTGAAGTTAAGCAAGGCCTTAAGTGACTCTTGCCTGGTTTTATAACCTTTTCTGCATCAAATGGTCATGAAGGGAATAGTTTTCCCCACATTGACTTTGCTTGTCAGAAGCTGACTGGGAAAGTTGCAAATGCTGATCACATTAACCCTGGGATGCTGCAACCATAATAAATGCATGCTGGTTGCCAAGTACCTGAATTTTGATCTTGTTGCCATGGGGAGGCGTGAGGACAAAGTCATAAGTCACTTTTTTCAGTGCGGTAACTTCAAAAGGTTATAAACCATCGGTTGTGAGTCAAGGACTATTTGTAGACAAGTGTAAGGGTCTTCAGCAAAGGCTGTAAAGTCCCCTGGGGCTTAAAAAAATTAGTAGCCCAGCTGTAAGGAGAAAACAGTTTTTTCATTAAATCTTAGTAAGTCAAAGTACAGCCCTTTGAAAAGTGTGTTCTCTCACTTTAATGAAGGCTGCTTGCACTTCAGAGTAATATTGTTAGGACTCATATATGTACCTGTTGTTGCCAACATTTTATATATTTCATAGCCAGACACAGACTTTGGGAAGATAAAAAAATTCAATACACATTACTATATACTACTGTAATATCAGTTGTCCATGTATGATCAATAGGATAACTAAAAATGATAATTTCAGATGTATAATTTAAATTTATATGTATACAGCAAAGAATTTAAATTTATATATATACAGCATAGAATGACTAGATGCAAGAAAGATCACCTAAAACAGGGCTTTCAAACTCCAAACTCACAGGCCGGATGCGTCATATGCTGGCCACGCCCACGCCAGGTTTAGCAAAGGAAGAAAAGTCACAATACATCACATGATGCCACTGTGATATGAGTTTATATGAGTTTTACACCCCTGACCTAAAAGTTACACAAAAGTTTCAGGAATTATGCTTTTTCAACAAAGTAAAATCCTGCTAAACAACAATTAATATAGAAATTCTGTCCTGTCTTCTATCCCATCAACTCTTGTACATTTTAACCAGATCTGTAAGGCCCTTTGCAGAAAGTGAATAAAACTAGTTTTAATATTCTTGCAAATAATAATAAAAAGTTCCACTAATAGAAAGCAAGCTACCACCTTCTTTCTCTGATCTGAATTTAATGCCACTGAATAGTAAGTACAAGGACAAAGATAAGTTTTACAGTTGACAATTTAAAATGCTGTTACTTAGATTCTAGTTAATGAGAAGATAACTTCTCATTTATCCACTATTTATCATAGTACTGATGTAGGCTTGGTGTTACTTCATCACCTATTTTTAAGAAAAACAAAACAGTTCTGACTTTTTTTATTATAAATATATGCCCCCCAATATTCCAAAGTGTAGATAACAAACATTCAATAAATAGCATACTGGCTGCAATATTATGATTTTAAATTGAGTTCCATCTTCAAATTTCCTGAAAAAGAAATTGTCTGGTGTGGATCATCTAATAAAGTTTGTTTTTTTAATCTATCCCTGCCAACCTAGGTTTGCACCAAACATGGAGAGAAGAACATTAATATGTATGAGTAAGAAAGGTACTATCAAATAAATATTCAATCAGAATTTGTTCTTTAATATAATATTTCAGATACTTAATGAATATTCCCTTGCTTTAAAATTTTAAAAATACAGAGTCATCCAGACAAAAGACTCCTAGTGGTGCAAGCTATCAAAATATTTTGTTTAGCAATTTCATCTTTTCCTTCCTTTATGGATTTTCAATGGGAAGAAATGCCACTTCCAACTCTGTAATTCAATAGCTATTGTTCAAGAGTATTAAGGTATCAGAATGTTAAAAAGGGACTAGCATACAGTATCTCAGAACACAAAGGTGCTTTTGACAATCTGGGAAAGTGATTGGATAGCATAGAGGTTGAAAAAAAAGCAACAAAATGAAACAATAGTAGCAGATAAATGGTTTTAACAGGGTATTCAGTGTAGAGTGAAAAATAACATCCTCCCTGAAAAGCCATTAAGTTTTCTATCGGTATATTTATTGGAAGTAATTTTGGATAAAAATCAACAACTTGATTTTGTGTGTATTATGACCAAAGCTCCTGTTATTTCGATGTTCTCTCCAGAGCATCTGAGAACATTTATTTAAAATAGGAAATCAGGTAAATATCTATGAAGCTTTTATCCCTTCACTTAGAGTAGCTCTCAAAGAGGCTTTGTTTTATATTTGATCTTTGCAGAAACTGGACTGGCATTTTGTTATCTCTAAACCCCTCATTTGTTCTCAGATATAAAGTACAGCACAGTGCTAATTCATAAATGAGTAGCTTGGGACAGGCATTTACAGATGAAATAAATGATCACAGAATCTACATTCCTTTTAAAAAACCTGAAACCACATCTAATTATTAGCCTTCTAGAATAAAGATAATTTACATCACAGCTTGAAATCACAAATTAATCTTCCCTCTTTTGGTAAAGGACTTTTGTCACAATCTGGTAGCTTCTAGAAACAGATTGCAACTTCCAGAATTTCCAACCTTTGTGGCCTTTTGGAATTTGGGAATCCAAACTTTGTGGAGGAAGCCTGAATTAAAAGAATTCCCTTCCTGTGTCATGGTCACTCAGCATTGCTCGCTGCTCCCACCCTAAATTCTGCATTTTCAAGTGTAGAAAGACAAAGTTCCCCAAACATTGAACTTAATCATAACCTGCGCTTTTGATGACAACAGAACAGAATTCTTTCCTACTGTCTTCTTCTAGAGGTCTTTCAAGTTCCCAGACAGTCCTGAGATTTCCTGTGTGTCTCATTGAGTTCTAAAAGTCACCTGCTACAACTACTTTAAGACTGTATATAGCATGATTCTGTAGATCTGTTATCTAAACAACTCATCTATTTCAGATAATTCTGAGAGTTTACAACTGATACACAGCTAAATCAACTTTGCATATTTTTTTTAAATTACAGTGCATATTATTAAATTGCCTTGTCTTCAAAATACTTTAAGAATTTCAAATATGATTTTCAAGTTCTGCTTTTAATGTAAGTAAATTCACAATAGCTTTCATGTGCTTTAATGATTTTTAATAAAATAGTTTCGATCAAACATCAAGATCTCTTAAAATATCTTAAATGTAAACATTTAAGATATGTATAATATACACTTCAAAAATTTTGGAGAATTTTATACCTGGCAAATCAATTAAGGATGTGAAAGTTGAGAATGCGATTCCTTACAGAATTTACACGAAGCAACTAGCCCTCAATGTATTGCTCTTTTGACACATTACAGTTAATGTTTTTGAATATCAGCATTCAGTTTTCTTTTTTGATGTAATTAAATGTAATTATAGGTTTCCACTGTGCTGCAGTACAAATGAAAACACCAATTATAAAAATAGCTAAACCAATAGTTGAATCCACAGTATAAATGAACCCAATTATTAGTTAATGGGATTTTAAAAGAGCTTATAGGTTTTGTTTTTAAAAAAAAATAGTTTGCTAGCATGTAAGCTTTGATGTAAGCTATTTGTAATATTTATAATTTTGCTTGTATTTCAGTTTCCACAGTTTTAAGCACATAAGATTATTTTTGACAACACTTGTTGAGTGAAGAACAACACACAACTAGCACACAGACACACTGTATAGTAAAATGTAGGTTTTTACTTCCAATAAATGTTTAAGCAAAGTCCAAAACTAAGCAGTCCAAGTCATTCACAGTTAAAGCAGTCAGTTTTCAGTCCAGGGATGATCCAAATAACAAAGTCCAGTATCAAAAACAGTTCAGTAACAGACTTACATCAAATCCAAAAATAACAGTCAATAAGGAAAAATGGAGGAATGGCAACACTCTCCAGAAGCACCAGAACAGGAACTAAACAACCCAGGTTTCTGGATCCTTCTTATGGCCATTTGAGGAACCACGCCCAATTACAGTTTTAGCATTCTCTTAAAGAGATAGTATTAAAATGTCTATCCTGGTTTATATATTTTCCAACACAACTATTAGGTGACTTACATTCCTAACAACACTGGCAAAAGTCAAGTTGTCTCCTGCAGGTGATTACAATAAAGTTCCAAAATTCCCATTCCTTCAAAATATCAACTTTTCTGTTTTGCACATTGCAAGCGGAGATGCCCGTATGGTAACAAAAATGAGTATGGTGGGATATTTTTTAACTAACACATTTTATTAAAAGATGGTTTGAAAAAATGCTCCCAGACCCTTGTTTTGCAAAATTATTGAGTCAAGGTGCGTGATACGTGCATGCTCTGACTTTTCCTGGAATGGAATTATAAACATCCTCACAACTAGCAATGTCAGAGATGATGATGAAGCAGCAGCAAACTTATATCTTAAAAACAACAGCTGTTTGGAATGACTACTTTTCCTCTTAATTTTCAGCAATTTTTGCTATTTTTAAGTTGGGAATAAACAAAGAAACAAGTTCCCAATCTTCCATTTTCTGTCCTTCTCTGAGCTTTTTTCTTGTTGATTGTTTTATTGAAATCATTATGTCTTGTGCTACTTTTGTGTTTTTTAGTAGCGAGTAACATTGTACACATCATGCAAATAACGTGACTTGCCCTCTTGCATCATTCTATTTCATTTGCATTATTGTTTTCATATCATTGTGTCTTCTGATGGATGCCTAAAGAGATGCCCATAAAGTCACCAGGAATAATTTGATGACATTTTACCTTCCTATTTTTTAATTAACTTTTTAAAGAACAAATAAAAATTACAGCACTTTGCAAATATAATTTAAATAAGATTAAAGAATGCAAATAATTAAATCATACAAACTGGTAACTATCATGTATGAAAAAACAAGTGGAACAAATAAAAACCAGTTGAATTCAGTAAAATTAATTTTGTTGAATTATATAGGTGATGTTTCAGAAAGCTGATATCATTGGTTTTGTAACACTGTATAGGATTCTCCAATCCTTCATTCCAAATCTATTGCATATTATGTTATTATGTTTAAAATTGTTGATAATGTACAATATTAAACCAAATAATTGACCTGTTTCAAATATTTTCGTGAGGATACCACTACAAATAGGCAGAGTTCAGATGTGCTAATTAGTGAAAAGCAATGCTTGTGTTCATGCCATATACAAATTTCTCATTTTAATTTAAGCTAATGGCCTGATTTGTATGTTAGGATTGTGTCAATTTGACTTTGGTTCAGCTTATCTAGTTGTTAAACCATAGCTTAATATGCTATATCAGCACAGCTACACAATGAGATATCTCCAGAGACATATATTAAACGGAAGGACCAATACTTACCTCCTTCATGTCAAGTTGCACTTCACCAAAGCTGTGCTGATATAGTTCAGAGATTTATGGCTTATTTAGCTAAAAGTTTGAGTTAATCCAACTCCATAACCAATTTCAGCCACAAACAAGCCATGTTGTACTCTTAAACTTGGGGTAAACTCAGCCAGCCTGATATGTACTCCCTGATGTAGCCAGTATTTTCACATAGACTGGGGTGTGTTAATCTATAACCAATTCTGACATTTCATTCTATTAAGTTTCCAATCAGCCTCTGTGGGCAATATGTTTCTTTTACTGATACCAAAATGCATTAATTTTCAGCACAGGCAGCTGATCAATTGTTGATGAAGACAACATCGAAAACCAGTGAGGGGCACCAGGAATACAACAGGTGACAACCCTGATCAGGCCCACAGTTAACATTTGACAGGATAGAGTTGTATTAACAGTATTTTAAGTTTTTCTAGCTTGCCTTTTAATTCCATGCTATGGTTTTATACAATCATGTAAATAATACTTGGTATAAAAATAAAGAAGTCATATTGCAATATGGAGATACAAAGCAGTATTACTGCCTCCAAAAACAGGCACATGTATTTAAAATTAAATTTATTCATTGGGACTTGCCCTTGAATAAATCTGCTTTGGGAATCTATGTCATCAAAAAAATTTTAACACGGTAGCACAACTCTGGGGAAAACATGTTCCAGAGCAGGGCTCTGCAGTTCCAGTCTAAAAAAAGGTCCCACTCAGAAAAAAGGTCCCACTCAGTGATGTCTACTATTGTGCATCAAGAGTATATGCCTGCAGATATTTCCTATTACTATTTAGGCCCTATCACACTGGCTGACGGATGCAAAACGTTTCTAAAAGGACATAGCGGACGATAAAAATGTTCCATCCATTGTTATCCACTCTCAAAAGTGCCCCGAATTTGCATAACCAGAGCAGACAACACGGAAAGGAATGGACGGGGGGAGGA
>BHFT01063432.1:0-41705 GCA_004320025.1 Laticauda laticaudata
CCAGAGGAGATTTTTCCACTTTCTCTTCCTGGGGTTCTGTTATCTTGTTACAAATCAAAGTTTCAGTTAAAGATTGTATCTTTTAGGAATTCTTGTTAAAGTTTCACTGTGTAATTCCTATTCATTTCCAGCGGTGCATACTCCTTTCATTTTCCAGATCCCACCCTTTCCTGTTTTTTCTCCCCTTTTTTTAAAAAGGTTTTTGAGAATCGCAGCAAATCTTCTATTATCCCTTTTTTTGACCTTTGACATTTTATTTTCAGCTTAAATACCTGTTAATGTCAAAGTGGATTTTTGCTGGTTTCTTGCTTAAATCTCTCCTCGCCCCTGCTGGCAGTCTCCTTTCTTTTCACCATCTCTGCGGGGTGGCTTAGTCCCGAAACCAGCCAGCTCAGGGCACTCCAGCGGCGAGCACAGATTGAAACTGTGCACAATCGCAGATTTCAGTCTGTCGCCGAAGAAGCTCAAACTGGAAGTCTGCATTTCTTTTGGGGGGGGATAGTTTTAGTTGCTACCTCTTGTACAATGTTGTGATCCTCGTCCATAGTTCTTCAGGCACTCTGACTATCAGATCTAATTCCTTAAATCTATTTGTCACCTCTACTGTATATTCATCAGGGATATGATTAAGTTGATACCTGAGTAGCCTGGTGCTTTTCCCTTTCTTCAATTTAAGCTTAAATTTTGCAGTGAGAAACTCATGATCTGAGCCACAGTCAGCTCCTGGTCTTGTTTTTACTGACTGTATAGAGCTTCTCCATCTTTGGCTGACGAACAAGGCCAAACTTGCCTATTATTCCAGTTATTTTTTGGCTTCCTACTTTAGCATTCCAATACCCCATGATGATAAGGACATCATTTTTTGGTGTTAATTCTAGAAGATGTTGCAGGGCTTCATGGAACCGGTCAACTTCATCCTCTTCAGCACCAGTGGTTGGGGCATAGACATGGACTACTGTGATGTTGAATGGTTTGCCTTGGATTTGAACTGAAATCATTCTATTATTTGGGGGATGGTATCCCAGGACTGCTTTTCCTACTCTTTTATTGACTATGAGGGCTATTTTCTTCATGACAAAGATACTGGAGTGGGTTGTCATTTCCTTCTCCAGTGGATCATATTTTGTCAGAACTCTCTGCTATATCCGTCTTGGGTGGCCCTGCACAGCATAGCTCATAGCTTCATTGAGCTATGCAAGCCCCTTTGCCATGAGAAGGCATGAAGGCATCCATGAAGGAGAAGGGTAAACTAGTCTTCACCAATCTCCTAGTTTTGATCACTGCACCAAACTGCCTGACATTAAATGTAATCATTTTTACTGAGCTTGGATTCTATCTTATTTTTTAATCCAATAAATGGATCAAGCAATCAATAGTGCAATCATAGTGGCCGTAATATTATTGCAAAATTAATAAATCCTATACTTTAAGTCCTATACTTAAAATACATTTCTTAGATATCAAAAGACCAAAAACTTGCCCCAAATCTTTAAATTGTTTCTAAAGATCCTGAAAGTAGAAAATTGGGCAGAGGGGGCTTATTTTACAAATAGTCTGGACCAGGAAGGTCTGCTTCTTATTGATACAGTCCTAGTTTCATCTCAGCCAAGGAAACTTCAAATTTAAGAAAGAAAAAAAAATGAGCATTTTAAATTTATGACAGCTAGTCAAGGTTTTCCTGGGCATTTTTACCATATTACTCCCATGATCTATTTCTTCAAAAGCAGGTAGAATCCAGGTACAAGGAAGTTTATCTCTGCAGAACTGATTCCTGACAGGACAAGAATACATAGAATATACTATGGGCCACACAGTATTCACCAGTGGTGGGATTCAAATATTTTTACCACCAGTTCGGTGGGCGTGGCTTGGTGGGCACGCTTTGTGTGCATGCACACACGTTGCATACATGCGCACTCCAAACGCACACACTGTGCAGGCGCAGAGGCATTTGCGCAGGTGCAGAAGTGTTCTAACTCACCTCCTGCAAGCCTGCACGATCATGGTAGCTTCAGCAGCTGCCGTGCAACATTCTTCTGTGCCACGCAAAGTAGCTGCACTTCAAATTCAAAGGATAAAGGTGAGTATGGGAGCCTGGGCAGGTGGGCGGGCCCAACAGCAGAGCGGTGGAGAGAACCAGCTCTATCTCCACTGCTCATTGCTGCTACTAGTAGAATACCACCAGTAGAATACCACCACTGGTATTCATCCTTCAAAAACAAAAAAGAAAGTTTAGAAGAATTCAGAAGTATTCCTATTATTCATACGGGAGAATATATTGTATATAACCCAGAGATGAATTGTTGGATTACTAATGTTACTTAGTTTGAGAATTGTAATTTACAATATGCAAGGGAGATTTTTCTCTGTACTTGGTTTTATTTGTATAAACATATGGCAGTTCCCAGGACTGTTTCTCAAAACCATATTCATGAACATTCCTCCGTTCTACAAGTCAGCAGAAAAACAAGACAACATAATTTGGGACAGAGACTTTAACCACCTTTTTAGTTTTCTGAGCAATAAGTGTCCAGTGTAGAGATTTGGCTGCCTATACAGTAGTACTATTTTATAATATAATTTAACATGGCCACTTTGGTCTGGTGGTTAATGTACCAGGCTAGAAAGAGAGACTGTGTGTTTTAGTCCCATTTTTGGCATAAAAACCAGCTAGGTGACTTTGAATTAATCAGTCCAATTCACCTCACAGGGTTGTTGTGAGGAAAATAGGAGGAGAAAGGTATGTTGGCTCCCTTGAGTTTTTTAAAGCCAGGAGACAGACGGACAGACAGACAGACAGATACCAACAAACCTATGTCCCAAAAGGAGTGGAAGAGAATGAAGCTTGAAGTTACTCACTTAATGCCCTCAAAGAATTTCTTTTCACTTCATACTGGACTTGTTCTTTGCTGACCAGCCTGCCATTTGGGCACTTCTTTACTGGTCCTCCCATCACTTGGGCTAAGAAGGGGAAATCAGTAGAACTTTGCTCAAATTCAACCCCTCTCCCCAATAACTCAGGGTGGCAACTGGCTAGTCCACAGTAGAATGTATCCCTCAGAATATATGCTGAAAGCCAGAGATGATATTCAGCAGGTTCTGACCAGTTCTGGACAACCGGTAGCAGAAATTGTGATTAGTTTGGAGAACTGGCAAATCCCACCTCTGACTGGAGATTTTACAGTATCCTTCCCTTGCCATGCCCACCAAGCCACGCCCAGAGCCGGTAGTAAAAAAATTTGAATCCTCAACCCCGCCTTGTCGCTGACTGGTTTGCATGGTGTTTTCATTTTGCACTGTATTTGACTTTGTATGTTTGAATTCAAAGTGGTTTTTTTTTTAATTGTGTTTTATTGTAATCAGCACAGAGAATTTGGCAGCTGGGCAGTCTAATATGTTTAACAAATAAATAGAAGCCAGCAATACAGATCTTTCTCAATTTAAATTGACTGTCAACCTTTTCCCTACACCCTTATCCAGAGGTGGTATTCAGCAGGAGAACACAGTAGCGGACATTTTGAGTAGTCTGGAGAACCAGCAAATACCACCTGTGTGACTGGAGATTTTACAGTATCCTTCTCCTGCCAAACTCACCAAGCCATGCCCACAGAACCCGTAGTCAAAAAAATTGAATCCCACCACTGCCCTTATCCCTCGTAAACCAACGCGTGTGGTTAGTTTAGTAGTGTGTATAAGAACCCATACAAAGCTCGTCAGTGTTTGTGAGCAAACGCTTCTATGGAAATCAAAGGTCCCGTTTCCCCTGCAGCCCAGGCCAAAATGGCCTTGAAGTGACTGAAGGTGATGGGGCATGGTGCAACAGCCCACACAACCAAGAGAAGCTCAACAACTGCCAACCACCGACTGCATCATCAAGGTAGTGTTTAATCAGAGCTGGACTGGGGAATTCTCAAAGTTGAGACCCACACATCTTAAAGTTGTCAACTCTATGAAACACCAACCTCGATTGTGAATGAAGTAATTTGTTCAAATCAAGCCTTGTATTTATTGGGAGAAATGTTTAATTAGGGATGAGTCCCCAGCAAGCTCAGGAGGAATCATGCAATCCTACCACCTTTGCAATTGGGCTTTCTAGCTGGCTCTGGAAAGCTTCTGCCTTGACTTTTTATTTGCGCAACTTGTAAGTGGGACAGGGAGACCCGTTCCTTCCAAACAGGGAGGCTATCTTGAACTGAGTGGCCTACCAATCCACGAATTCCTTCAGGCCCCCTTAAAGCTAGGTTCAATTCCGTGAATGTCATGAAATTAAAACGGTATTAATTTCTGAGTATATTCCAGGCCTGGTTTCGAAGCCTTCTCCTTGGTTTTCAAGAGCCCAATCATCTCTTTCAATGGCTCTGGGAAAAGCCGAAGTCTCGGAACAAGGCAGGCAAGTCGACTTAATCGGCTCATTTATCCCTCCTCACTCATACGCATCACCCTCATGCTTTACCTCAGCCGCCTTTCGCGCCTTCTTACAGCAGAGCCATCGCTATTTATTTACGTCGCCCTTTGCATTGCCTCCGCCCAGTGACAAGCTCACCACCCGGGGAACGTTCTTCCGCCCTCCCAACGGCTGCGACGAAGCGAAAGGGCTGAGTTTTCCCCAGTCCCGCCTTTCCATCGTCGGGCTACTCTCACGCCACCGCCCCGTTTCCCCATTTGCTTCAGACCTTCCTCCGGACCGGGGGGGGGGGGGNGGGGGGGGGGGGGGCGGGGAGATGGCCGCCAATCTGAGCCAGCGAGGAGTTGCTCAGGGGCGAGGCCTTGCTTGCTGAGAAGGAAGCCTTGGACGCTCTGAATGAAATAGCCCGTGCCGGCGTCTCGCCTTCCTTTTCGATCGACCCTCTTGACTTACGAGCCTTACAGCCATGCAAAGGGTAGCCATAGTCACCGGCGCCACCAGGTGAGAACGGACCGCTGAGAAAAAAAAAAAAAAAAAAAGGGGGCGGCGGAATTTAAATCTATTTATGCAGTTAATTTGAAAGGAGGTGCCGGTCCCATAGAAGACGATCCGGCGGGAATAGCATGCTTCGATCCGGTGTATTGATGAACCTTGTGGGTTAAAAGCGTAGGCTCGGTGGGAACTTGAAAATATTCTACTCTGTTGAATTGTGTCCAGGCTACATTTTGTACATTCTTTTAATGTTTTAATTTTTGTTGACTGACTTTTAAGAACAAGCTGCTTTGTGCTCAACCATCGGTAAAGTGAAGGGGGCTCTGTAGGACAAGGGATACATGCGGTGAAACAGAATTGAATTGTATATATCAGTCGAATAAATTAAAGGATGCCTTGCTATTTTTACTTAAGACTCAACTCTCCTTCTTGTCAGCTAGCCTAATATCTTTGCATCCCTTAACAAAAAGCAGGGCAAAGGCAGATCAAGTATCTAAATCCTTTCATTATGTGGAAAGACAAGGAACGTGAATATTCTGTTCTAGCTGTCGGTCCGTAAAATGTCAAGCTTGATAAATAACTGGATCTGAAAAGAAGCAATCAGATAGTTGCAGTTTTGTGAAGAAACATTAAAGTATCTGGGTGTTTTCCTACATGATAAAAGTTTTCTTTCAAAAAAACTGGACAAAAGGAAACTTCTCTGAATACTGTAACTTGGAGCCGTCAAATTAAGTAGATGATTTAAATAGTTAAGCAAACGACTTAAGGCCAATAAAACAATGCTTTTTCAAAGTGCACAACTCAAATACCATATTTGCCACCACCTAGACAACTAGTTAAATTAAGGGTTCAGAGAGTTTTCTTTCCCAGGATGCACTTAAAAGTCTCACTGAGGTCTCTCTGTGAGGGATAAGGGGATTCAGTAAATTACCTTTAAAAGAAATCTCTTCATGCTTTAGAGGGCAATATTTTGGAGCCTTTGCAATTTTAGTTTTGAAATCACGGGCAAGGCAGAATGGTTGCAACTTATTCTATAAATGCAGGCTACTTTGGAGAAGGTGAATATGCCTTGCTAGAAGATTTCATAACCAATAAGGCAGTTCGGCCCCATGTTTTGAAGCCGTTTTGCCTACAGTGTATTGAACTAAGGAGCAAGACCTGTGCAAAGCAAGAAAGCAGATCTGTCTGTATACTCTCATTCCAGGCTCCTCTTTTCCAGAACCACCATAAATCCGTCATCCATGCCAGTCTGATATGGATTGGTGATTTGCTTTTTCAATTGTAGTCTCTTTGGCAAGGAAATTTTGTTGACTTATATATGAAATGTGGTAGATGGCTTATCTTGGACTATTTGGATTTTAGCATCCTCCTTACCAAACTGGTTTTTTTTTTTTTTTTGCTTCTGGAATGACACAGCGATATTTCTTGAATATTACTGGTGCTAACTGTCTGTGTAGATTCTCAGTCATCCAGGTTATTAGGTTCACTTCTAAAGTTAAAACTGAAGAAGCTTCTTGGATAAGAAGGGAAATGTTTTTGAAGAAAAAGCCAAGAAAGACCAGCTGCCTTTTGGAAAAAGCTCTTTTGGAATTATTGGTGCTAATATATCCCACAATTAATTATTCCTCTCTCGCTCTAACAACCATAACAGATAACAGATAATCAGAATTGGAAGGGACCTTGTAGGTCTTCTAGTCCAACCCTCTGCCCAAGCAGGAGACCTTACACCATTTCTGACAAGTGGCAGTCCAATCTCTTCTTGAAAGTCTCAGCTGATGGCGCTCCCACGATTTCCGAGGGCAACTTCTGTTCCATTGGTTGATTGTTCTCACTGTCAGAAAGTTTCTCCTTATTTCCAGGTTAAAATTCTCCTTGCTCAGTTTCCATCCATTATTCCTTGTCTGGCCTCCGGGTGCTTTAGAAAATAGCTTGATTCCTTCCTCCCTGTGGCAGCCCTTCAAATATTGGAAGACTGCTATGATGTCTCCCCTGGTCCTTCTCTTCACTAGACTAGCCAAGCCCAGTTCCTGTAACCATTCTTCATTTGTTTTAGTCTCCAGTCCTCCTAATCATCCTGGTTGCTCTTTTCTGTACTTTTTCTAGAGCCTCGACATCTTTTTTATAATGTGGTGACAAAACTGGGTGCAGTACTTTAGGTGTGGTCTTACTAAGGCTTTATAGACTGGTATAAGATCTCGATTGTATCCCTCTGTTGATGCAATTTAGGATTGCATTAGCTTTTTTGGCTGCTGCTGCACACTGCTGGTTTGTATTTGACTGGTTGTCCAGTAAGACTCCAAGATCCCTCTCACAGTTACTGCTGTTGAGCCTGGTTTCACCCAATCTATATGTGTAGTTTTGCTTTTTCTTGCCTAAGTGTAATACTTAATTTTTCTCTCCACTGAATTTCATTTTGTTAACCATCTATATGTTTGTCATGCTATTGCATCTATCCGTATTTCTAATAATATCCAGTTGTTTGGATAATGAACCAATAGTCTTCTATCAAATATATAATGGCAGATAAATCTTTTGTGCAAGTCTGTTGGATCTGTACTAAAAAAATCAGGTTATCTCTTATAAATAAGTTTTTTTTCATTATAATGATGTCCTACCTTCCCAACATTAACATCATATCTATCCAATTAATGGTAGTGAGATTATTTCACAGGAAAGAACAGGGATGCACTATAAGTCGAATCCCTTTCCAAGATCCTCTTTAGCATGCTAAATGAAGTCATTGAAGACAAAGCAAAGCCACTTTCTGTCCACCAGTGAAGAAATGTTTCAGGGTCTTCTGGTTCACTGTTCCTACTCTCTGTGTATCTTAGTACAATTAATTTATAAAATCTCTTTTAACATCTATAGGAAAATCACTTCGGCATTTATGGAATGCATACATTTACAGAGAGATACTAGAGAATATATTTTCTCAACTGTTGCATAATGAACTTCATAGGGTGTTGATAGTGATACTCTATGACAGGCCTTAACTGTATGTTGTTACTCTTGCAGTGGGATTGGTTCTGCGCTGTGTGAACGTCTGCTCGAGGAAGATGAAAACATCCATATTTGTTTAGCCTGCAGAAACATGGACAAAGCCAATGCCACCCGTGACAACTTATTATCATCCTTCCCCCGTGCACACATCAGCATTGTTAAAATAGATGTGGGCAGGCTGGAATCTGTCCTACATGCAGCTCAAGAAATAAAGATGAGGTATGGGAAGGAGAATAGCACTTGGATGAGTAGCTAGAAGCTGTCTATCGGAAAGAATGTGTAGCTCAGGAAGTTCTGTTCAAATGGATTTATAAGTCATACTGTTACTGCATATTTCTACAATAAGTTAATCTTGAATAATTTTTCAAGAAGTAGCTATATTAAGGACAGGGGTAGGATTCAAATTTCTTAACAACTGGTTCTGTGGGCATGGCCTAATTTATGGATGTGGCTTGGTGGTCACGTGACTGGCTGGGTCAAAAGATAGAAATTCACTTTAACAATGCTCTTGGAGCGGGGTTGGACTAGATGACCCCTGAGGTTCCTTCCAGCCCTGGATAGCTGTGCTGTTTCAAAGCATCCTCTGAAGCTGCGTTTAGTGCCAGGGTTTGTGGTCTTTCCTTCGTCTCCTTTTTCTTTCCCTCCCTCCCTCTATCCATTCATCCATCCATCCATATCTCATTCACATTCCTTTCCCTTCCCTCTTTCTCCCATCCCTCCATCTTTCTTCTTCCTTTTAAGAGAGAGAGAGAAAGAAAGAAAGAAAGAAAGAAAGAAAGAAAGAAAGAAAGAAAGAAAGAAAGAGCTAGCCATGCATCTCTGTGCTATTCATGGTATATTTTTCAGCTGGAACCTCCTTCTATTTAAACCAGGGTCCCCAACTTGGCAACTTTTAAGACTTGTGGACTTCAAGTCCAAGAATTCTCCAGCCAGCATAGCCTGGCTGGGAATTCTGCAATTGAAGTCAACAAGTCTTAAAGTTGCCAAGTTTGAAGACCTCTGAGTTAAACCTTAGTACAAAACACAGATATTTAAAGCCATTAAACATCTGGGTCTAATCTTGAAACCTTTTTGCATACTTGTACTTAAACAGAAAGAATTTTTTTAAACACCATATGGGCTTCAATCCAAAGCTACTTTTTTATGGAAGACCAAAGTCAAGAAAAGGAGAATTGGGAAAACAAAGGAAAGGTTAACCCTTACTCATTCTTTCTAAACCTTCTAAATGGCAAGTTAGAAAGTGAGCCTTTCTTCTTGCATTTTTATTACCAAGAATTTACACCATCTTCAAATGAAATATGGTTTGTCGTCCAACAACAAAACATAAGTTTGAAAACTATCTGAATAGTAAAAGAGCACATAATTTGGAATGTTAAATTTTCAAACAAAAGTGGAGAGGGAATATTTGTGAGAAATATTTATATGTGTTTTTTGCTTGTCAAACCTAAAAGGCCATTGGACACCTCATAAAAGGTTGTGACAGCAATAGAAGTAATGAAGCAGGCAGCTAGGCAAACTGCTGAATAGTCTGAATTATGCTTTGGAAATTGTGTAATGTATGCTCTGAAATTGAGCAAATGAATGAGGGAAGATTTAAATGAGGTAAGATTTAACATCTAAAGGGAAGATGTTCTCTACAAAATCCACTCTGAACTTACCACACTAATCCTGGCATGAAAAAGCAGAGCAACTTACTAGCTTTGAAGAGGAGGCTATGGAACAAAGAAAGAAGATTGGCTCCAACAGTTTTAGGAGATTGCATAGTTTTGTTTAGGTGGAACATTCCCAAGGCAGTAATTGATACTGTAGGAGCTCCAAATGTTCTTTTGGCTAAACAGTGAATCCAGGCATACTGGATGGCTAGATGCTCCCAGGAGGCTGCAGGGAGGCCTCCTCGGCCCAAAATGGGGCCTAGCAAACCTCCTTGGAGCCTCCTCGGAGCAAAAGCAGTGGGAGGGTGGCGTTTTTGGCCTAGCAAGCCTCCCTGGAGCCTCCTGAGAGCAAAAACGGGGCAGCGCCAGACCCCCCTACACTGTGTTTTCAGTGTAGCAAACCTCCCTGGAATCTTCTAGGAGCAAAAGCAGGAGGGCAGCGCCGGACCCCCCCATGCCCCGTTTTTGCTCCCAGGAGGCTACCCTACAGTTACCTGAAAGCCTGATGGGCCTTGTGGGGACTCCGGAGAGGGGAGGGGATCTGGTTCACCCGAACTGTCCTGAACCTGTAAAATCCCACTCCTGATTAAGGATACCACTCATCTTTTTTTTCAAAGCAGACCAAAACATTTGATAGCAGAAACAAATAGAGAACCAGCCACAGAACAACAGTGAAAGGAGGCAATGGAGTCCTTGCACTAATTCTTCGACAAACAACTGAGAACCTTTGACTAGCAAAAAAAAAATAATGGAAAGATGGGAAAAAGGCATTGTGAGGGAAGGGCATAGCTACAAAGCATGTTTTTTGCTGATCCCTGCAGTGGCAACTACTTCTAATTTTACTTCTATGGTCTAGAAGCTTTAGCAGTAGTTTGTTCTAATGTAAAATAACTGGTGTTGATTTTTTCCTCACTCCACTGACCTAGGATGCTTTTCTTATACAGTTTATTTATTTATTTAGCGTATGGCAAATACATGGACTTAATAGTGGTTCAAATGTTAATGTCCAGTCCACCCATCCATTCAAGAACAGGGTGGTCTATACCAGTGTAAGCTCTTGATGGACATTTGGACCCAATGTGATGGATATTTTGTTGAGGAGCACTACAGATCTTATGCAGTATGAATTATGGAATATGCAAAAATTGATGCCATAGGATAACTGCAGAGTTATTAATCCAAGTTTTTCTTAATCTGTATTGGAACAATAACAAAGATCATTGTGCTTATATAGTATGTGAGTAAATAGATAATTTGAGTATCCTTCACAAATGTTGAAGTTCATCCTCATCAGTGCCAATAAGAACATCTAATGGTAAAGTATCGTAAGAATTATAATCCCACTACTTAATGGCTAAACGTGTCCTTGTACAGTTGGCAAAATCAAGTAGTAAAACTTTTCCTGGATTCTTCGGGCATATGTGTTTAAATACTCTGTTAAGAAAAGAAAACTAATTTTCTTAAATGTGAATACAAAGCAAGGAGGTGGTTTCTTGTTTTGGCCTTCCTGCTCAGGGAGAGATCATTCTGAAATCAGCCTTCTGGTTTCTCCATTTAACAGTTCATAAATATGAACATTTAGCCCAGAACTACCACTTGGAGGAAGATAGAGTGTTATTAGTTATTACATATTGACATATTACATTTTAAGATTAGTTATGCATTTAAGCCTTTCAAGTTAAATTATGCAACTAAGAGGGTTTTTGTTTTTGGCAAGGCATTTTGTTCCTGTTTCTTCTTGCAATAACCATGTGTTACCTTCATTGTACAGATTTCATAGATTGGATTATCTCTTCTTGAATGCTGGGATCATGGTCAATCCACGTGTCAGTTTCTGGGCATTTTTACGTGGCCTCTTCTCCAGGTATAATATTTCCCTACCTAAACAGAGAAACAGAATGATCATAGGCATTAAAAAAAATCAGTGGGAGTTACTTACAATTCACATTTCCTTGTGGGAAATGTACAGTGAGTGTCAGAAATCTTCCTTCCTTCCTTCCTTTCTTCCTTCCTTCCTTCTTTCCCTATATCTACTCCTCAGCTTACAATTTAAAATTACATTACAATGCAAGACATTAAACATTTTAAAATAAAAAATAATACAAACATCTCAAATAAATATACATAGCAGCCAAGGTACTTGGCCAATTAGCAGTACAGCCAGGAACTCTTGTCACATTCGGCACTCTAAGCTTAGGAACATGGGCAGGTCTTTAGAGCCTTATGAAAGGCTAACAGGGTTGGGGCCATTCTTGTCTCTGAAGGGAGAATGTTCCGTAGAGCAGGGGGCGTTGTGGAGAAAGCTCATCATCTAGTCACCTCCATGGCAGTGCAGTGGCTCAGCAATGAAGACGCTGGGCTTGGCTGACAGCCCAGGTTTGAGACCCAAGCATCGCACAATAGGGTGAGTTCATATCTTCACCCTAGCTCCTACTAACCTAACAGATAAATAGGTATCACTTTGGGGGGAAAGTAACAGCACTCTCTGATATCAAGCTGGCTACATGACTGCAGAAAAGTTTTTGGAAAGCTCTGGCTCAATGCCCCCAAAAATGGAGGTGAGTACCATCCCCTAGAGCAGCTGTTAGCAAAGTAAAAACCTCAAGGACTCCTTTACCTTTATCTAATCCCCACCAGCCAACACTCTGGCTAATGAAATTTGCAGCATGCCCATTCTGATAGATTGAGTTGGAGGGTGGAGACTCTTGGAAAAGCCAATCCCTCAGGTACTCCAGTCCCAAGACATGTAGGGCTTTAAAGATGACAACTAGTCCCTTGAATTGCAGCCAGAAGCATATCAGTAACCAGTGCAGCTCTCATAAAAATGATGTTACATGTGCCATATAAAATGGAGGAATGGATACAATGGATATTTCAGTAAAGAGTAGCAAATAGATAAGTTTACCAGGGTCGGAGCCTGGTCTTACTCTTTACCCATGCAGATTTTCTCCTGTGTTAAAAACATGAAAGCCACACTAGAGTTATGAATTTGCCTTCTTGGAACTAGATCCATGAGGTGTGCCACCCCTTTCTACTTTGTAGAGAGCAGAATCTAATTCCTGGCCACTCACATGCTTTTCTTTGTCCTTTCTTTTGTGCAATAGTGCTAGAGAATATATATCCAATAGGATTTTTGGGACATCCATGAATTAGGAGCTCTCTTTCCAAGTTTTAAAATTACTTTCTACCTTTCACAGCTTAGACATAAAATTTGCTTATATTCTGGTGGCAGAAATTTAAAAGCCTTGACTTAAAGAAAGCGCAAGACTACTATCTGTTTTGTTCTTCTCATCATATGCACTGTAGCTTTCTTCTAATTTCATTTGTCAGGGTGACCATTGTTGCCCGATACGTTGGTTGAAGTTTATCACATTCGGTCCAAACCAGTTTTTGGACAAAAAGAGGCTTCAGAAAGAAAATCGAACACTGCATTATTGTGCCAGTGCCAAGTATTTTCAACCAAATTAGCCATGCTGTAGGAAAAAGAAGCTTGGATCACATTGAAAATATAGAGGCACTGCTTTTTACATAGGTTTAAGAGAAAGTGGTCAAGGATCAACCATTTATACTGCCAAAAGGAACATAATAAAGTGCTGCTTTTCAACAGCAATTTCAATAGGGGACGCTAGCAAATTGTATGTTACAGAAAAATACTAGAACTTATGGCTCACTTTTGGTTATTTTCATTGAGGTCTCGGAGAACATCTAAAACTTTACTGGAGATTGCTGATGGTCAAATTTAAGAATTCTAGACTTCTGCGGTTTTCAAATGAAACTTGATTTCAAGTTAAGGATTCTGCCAATTCTCACAATAACAAAAAGAAAAATCAGAGCTCTACACAAATGCTTAATGGCAAGGAAATGATATTTTTGGTAATCATTAAAGTTTCAGTCCTTTCCTTGGAAAAATTAAATGTAATATCTTCTTTTCAGCAGGGTATTTCAAATGCTCACCACAGCAGAGGGGTTGATGACCCAGCAGGACAGGGTCAATCCAGATGGCCTGCAGGAAGTCTTTGCAACCAACTTCTTTGGACATTTTGTATTGGTAGGGAAGTTTTGAGCAAATGCATGTACACCTTGTAGTTTTGACTTCTGAAAATAAGCATGTCGTCATAGCATTGATATTGTAAAGCTGCTGTGTTTCCCAGTTCTATAGGCTTGAAATCTTAGAAACCTTGATTTGTTTCCTTTCAGATCCGGCAGCTGGAGCCTCTTCTTTGCTGCCTTGAAAATCCTTCCCAGCTCATCTGGACTTCTTCAGTCAGTGCCCATATGTCTAACTTTAGCCTTGATGACATCCAACACAAGCAGGGGAAACAGTCCTACAGTTCCTCTAAATACTGCACTGATCTTGCAAGTGTGGCTTTAAACAACCATTTCAACAAGCAGGTGAGGCTCAGCTCTTCTGATTTTCAGAGGACTGCAGCAAAAACATCAAATAATAAGTATGCTGTCCGTGTGGCTGGAAAGATAAGCTTCAGAGTTTGTAAATAATACATAACTGAGATTTCTAAAGCTTCAGAGACAAAGAAGGGACAGCCTCATCAATTTCAATATCTTATAGCATTGACCTTTATAGCAAGTAATGGAATCAAGCAAGGTATTGTAAACAAATTACCAAATGTGCCTATTTCAGGTAAAGATACATTTTTACTTTTTAGATACATATTGATGCAGATGTAGAATTTGTCATTGTTCTGACTATCTGATTGTTCAAGAAATAATTTACCCACATATTGCATTGTCACTATCAAAGTAGACCATAGCCATAATTTCTCCCATCCTGTCTTCCATCTTTTGTCCTTCTGACTGCCATTTTTCCCTATATGGGCCAAGTGCCTGATTTAGAGAGAAGACAAATGAAAGGGCTGAGATTCAACATTTGGGAGGAACTGGCAAGATAAAGCCAGGCTACCATGTAGAAAAACAACAAATATTCTCCTGGCTATGTTGAACTTCATCATGTAATCTCTGGTTGCTGTAGATGCCCTAATCTTAGAGATGGGGTTTGCTTTTAAGATAAAAGTTGCACCCAGTTCATTCTCTGCTTGTGCTATTATGTAGTTTAGGTTGTAAAATTTAAACGGCGGGTCTCTTAAAATTCAGTGTCTTATATAATTCTGAAAGACCCACCAGGACATGGGGAGAATTGTCTCATTTGACCAACAACAATCAACTTCATTGCCAAAAGATCCCTAAGCCTGGAGAACAATTTCACTCTATGGAGGTCTCTTTCTATTGGCCTCAAGGCCAAATACCACCATTTTAGTCCTCTGCTGTTTATATTCATAAAACGCAGAAGAGACTATTTTGGAAAAGGAGGCTTGGAAAAGAATTTATTTCCTTTTTTGTGTGTGTATTAGTCAACAGGCATAGCAGAGCATGACTATGTGTAGTGTGATTATATTTTATATGATAAACTTCTCTCCACCTTCCATTGCTTCCCTCTCTCTTTTTTCCACATTAGGGTTTATTTTCAAGTGTCATGTGCCCAGGTATTGTAATGACCAATATGACATATGAAATGATGTCCCCTCTTTTCTGGAAGCTGCTTTTCCCTTTCTTATGGCTGGTAAGTGCCTTTTGAAGTATTATTGCATCACAGATGTAAACTTGAGGGAGAGAAGGGATTGATTCAGTTTCATAAAGAATCATAGGAAAAACTGAATTGTATCTCAGGATTCAGCATAATGTGAAAAACACAAAAATGTACTGAAAGTATCTCTTACTTCGTTATACAGAGACAAACTATTTCATACCTGCCAGTGGGTTCCTAAACACTGGTGCCCAACAAATTCTCTGCCCGCTTAACTATAAAGGAATCCTTTGCAAAGCTTTTAAATGGAAACTGGCATATTGCCAAAGGAGGCACTTGTCATTAGAATCATATTTATTAAGAAGTCTACCTTTCTGGCTTACCTTCCATTAAATGGTTGTTTTGTTATGGCTGTGTTCATTGTGGCAAGGTTTCCCATGGTGGCTATTTTGTGAATACATCCACGATATGATGTTAAAATTCCAGCTAGGTTCTTAGCTCAGAAAGAGTTGCCCATCCATTCTATCCTGTAGTACCCACAGTGCACATCCTATTTAAGAATTTTCTGTCAGGAATATTACAATGGCTAGTAAAATTGTAAAACTGATTCATTTGAAACAGATTTTTTTGTTCAGTTTTTTTCATGGGGGAAGAAAAAACTAACTTTTTGCTTTTTTTTTTTTTTTGCTCTACTAGCTNTTTTTTTTTTTTTTTGCTCTACTAGCTACGCCTGTGCACCCCTACATACACTCTGATACCGTACAACGGAGCAGAAGCACAGGTAAAATGCTCTTAGATACATCCATGGCTCAGGGCATCTACATAGCCATTTGGTTCTATCGTGTCCTATTGTTCTGACCCAGTCAAAGCCTCCGAGAGCAAACACAGATAAACTCAATAACTCAAACTTTCATGATTTTAATCTACAAATAAATCTCTTTGTAGATAACCGATGGCTTGCAGCCAATTAGTCCAAGTAGAAAAAACCTTGGCAGAAGTCTTCACATAAATCAGAGTCTGTAAACACATACTGAATCCTTCCAATGTTTTTGCCTTTTGTAAAGGCAAAAACTGTTTGAAACCAGGCTTATATTCCCTGGAGAGAGGGGTTATTACGTTGCAACCTTACTCCTGAGTCGTCTGTACAGCTTTAGCTGTTCTCTTCTACGAATCATCCTGCACTCACACGCACTTAGCAATGGATCTTCTGGAACCTCCTCATCACTGCTGCCAGCCCCCACGATCCCTGAAGGCAGCAGTCCACTCCCTGATGGTCCCGCCCCCTCCTTTGAGTCCTTGCTCTCTTCCACCATCCGCACCTGCGGCCAGCTAACCACAACATCTATATAGATAGCATGACTCAACGTTGATAGCTATTTTATTGTGGTAAAGACAAAACTCTTGCAAATATTGTGGGTTTGGTCTTGTATCCATGCTTGCCTAATACATTCCTTTTAATGAAAAAAGAATAGGCAGTAAAAATAGGTAAGAAGTCTACAGAACCAATGTATATATTTCTTTCCCTCACAGCTGAAGGCCGCAGACTGATCTTGTAGAGTTAGAAATTGGAGGCAGAATTCAGCAGTGACCAGGAAACATGGCTTTGCTTCCATGCACTCTGAAATCAGCCAAAAGAATCTCTGAAATCTCTTAAAACCTGAGCAATGCTTCCATCTCTTTTATTGCTTGTGCTCTGGGTTGATCTGCTTGTTATCTTCTTCAGGTGTTTCTTTCCTCCTGCCATCCCTTAGATAGATCACCCTGTTCCTTGTTTTCTGTGAAAAGGCTACCACTGCTGAGATGTTAAATGTTCTCAGTACTGTCATGGAGTGTCTTGAATGGAGAGCCCATGAAATAAGAAATGTTCTGGTTCCCTTCTAGATTTGGTTGTTTAAGCAGAAGCCAGAGTTGCTGGATCCCCTAGCGAAGTATTACAGTTGTACTACTGTTTTGGGGAAGAATTACAGTGAGAGCCGCAAGGTGAGTCAATTCCTTTGATGAAATGATACCGTAAGCACTGTTTCTGTAGGTATAGAGTGCTGTGCAATAAATTTATGGATAGTTCTACAACCAGGCAGTGTAAATTAGGGTTCCCACTGAGGATTGCCAGAAAGTCCTTTCCAGTACATCTTATAAACAGTCACATAGTTAATGAATGTAGAATTTTAAAAATTGGAGAGATATTTCTGTGTAAGCCATACTCATTGCAATAAACCCCATCCATCCCAGTTTTTAATCCCCCTAATTTTCTTGTGTTAGAGCCTAGGCACATACAGACAGTCCTAGAGTTATGATAGGTCACTTAGAAACAGTTCAAAATCATGACAGATACCCAAAAAGTACTTAGTACTCAGTCCTGAAATTGTGTATGTTGCAGCATCTCTGCGGTCATTTGCCCTTACAGCTGAAGCGGCACTGACCACAGAGACTCTGCAACATATCTCTCCCCCCTCCGCCTATTTCCCCCCATCCTGACGCAGATCTCCATAGGCACTGAGCCTGAAAGTTATGTACACTCCTGCCTGCCTGCCTGCCTCCATCACTGATTGCTCACTTATCTTTCCAGAGCTCAGGTTGTTGGGGTAGGAAAAGAGGACACACCACTCCATTATGGAGCCAAGTGACAGAAAAGCAGTCTTTCTGAGATTCTGGTTTTATTAGTAAAACTATTCTCTTGGTATATACTTGCTCTCTCTCTTCCTGCACACAACCATATATTGCCTCTTTCTCCCAGCAAATGCAATCTCTTCCCTTGCTACCATTCTCCCTTTTCTCCCTGCAAATGCATTCAGCCCACCCTGCCTCTTTCTCCTAGCAAATGCACACATGCAGCAAGGAATAGTTTCCACACACACACATGCACCCCACGCATCCATTCCCTGGGAAGAACATACATTTGCCTGCAGAAAGAGGGAGAGCGATAACAAGAGAAGAGGTTGCACTGGCTAGGAGAAAGAGGCAGCGTGTGACCACATGTGTTTGCTGGGAATGAGAGGTAGCATGTAGCAAGGAAAGAGTTTTGCCAAAAACACAGAGCTTTGGCAGCATCTCAAAAAAAGCTTCTTTTCTGCCATGGGATCCAGTAATGGATCAGCCTGCCCTCCTTTCCTATCATGACATCCTGAGCTCTGGAGATCTTTGAAAGGTAAGTGCATGATCTGAGTGAGTGGTGGGTGCAGGGGCTGGGTAGAGGAGGCCCAATTGAAGTGGGCATGAAATATCTTGGTGGGAGAAGGTATTGGGAGGCCAGAGGCAGATGGTCTAATTCCTACAGTAGCCCCTGCCCTGGCCTTCCCCACCCTTGATTCACCCCATGCTCTGGATTCACCCCATGCTCACTTAACAATCCTGATTCACTTAACAATCTCACCTTGATTCACCCCATGCTCACTTAACAATCCATGCATTTGACCTACACCTTTGTCTAACGAATGCATTGAGGAGAGCTGGAGTGGAGGCTCATTCACTTAACATGAATCACTTAATGTCCTCCTGACTTTAATGTGCAATTATGATTGTAACTCAAGAACTAACTGTACACATTTTGTCATCCTAAATTTTATATGTGAGTTTTACTAATAACCAGTTTGTCCAGATGTGGCAGACACATGGGAAAGCAGGATTCTTTAATAAAGAATTTTATTAATTTTCAACAAACAAACATACACAAACAAAACACAAAACATAAAAAACATAAAATATAGAAGGGGTGAAATGATTTCAATTTTATAGTGAATCGTGCATTTGTTGATCCCGAGTTCATCTCTTTTGTAGAGCAGACATAAATGTCAAGTTCCGAGTTTACTTTTATATAGCATTCCATTTCTTATTCACTATTTTACTATTTCTATATAGCTTCTCCTCTTTTCACTCTCTAATTCTATTATATATTATTTCATCTTCAATTTAAATCATTAAACTTATATCCTTTGTCTGTCCTATTTAAGCTGCTACTATTATCTTTATTCTCATTACACAAATTTTCTTCTGTAATGACGCGATTGAGTATAATGCCTTATCATACTTATCCTTCCCCAGTTTTTTAAAGCTTACACAATAACACATAATTTTCATTCAGATTCTGTGTAGTACATTCTAAAGATAGACTCAATATTTTTAAAACAAGGGAAAAAAAATTTTTTTAAAAAAAATATATAATTAATTATTAAAAACACAATGCCATAGCAATTAAAATATATCATTAAAATTAGTATTCATTTAAATCCTTTAAAACATTTTACACAATCCTTTCTAAATAAATATCATCCTTCTATGGGAACATTATAAATATTTTGCTTAGTTTACTTCCCCCTATTTCACGTATGTTTTAAAATATTATACAATGACCAATGTTCCATTTTTCTTTAATTTGATTCTTCAATCATATTTGATTTCATTTATTTTATTTAAAAAAAGGAATTTCGCTAATTACATTAAATATTTTGTCCCAATTTATAATCATATATTATTCCCATTTGTAACATATATTTCAAATACAAATACAACAACACAATCTTATGTACCTTTGCAGAATCTCTTTTTCAATTGTATGTTTTACCCATTATCTCTAAATAAATTTCTGTTTCTTTAATCTTGTTTAAACCTTTGTAGCTTCTGCTTCCCTTCTTTCCTCCTTGCTCTCCACTCTACACCTCTTTATTTACCCCCTTGTCTTCTTAATCCTCCACCCTCTTGTGTATTTTCTTTTCTGTTGCTTTCTGATGTTGTGTCCACTTTTCACCTTATTTTCCCCTTTTTTGGTTGTGTTTTTTTTAGTTCTTAAATTCTCCATTCTCTTTCTCTCCTTTCCCCTTTCTTCCCCAAATAAAAGTTGCTCTTTCATATAGGGATGGTTTCTTCTTCATTCCAATCTTCTTTTGTCTTTGTAGTTTCTCATATAGTAGAAGATATTGCCATTTTCTAAGAAACGAAAAATAAGAGCCAAAAGAATTCCTTCCCTTCTTGTTTCTCTTGTTCATAATTTTAAATTCCTATTTCAGTTTCATCCTAAGTAATATTGTCCAATATGTAAAAAAAAAAAAAATTTAAACGACCCAAATGATTTTAATCATTCAAATAAAAATTTCCAAAAATCTCAAAGTCACCAAACAATCCAAAAACACACAGCTCTATTTCATTTAACACCTTCTTTCTTTTTTACACTTTTTTTTCTTTCATTTTAATGCTTCAAAAAACTTCAAATTCTTTTTGACCTTCAGATCCATCTGATAGAATATGCTAATTATGATCCAAAATAGGAAAATCCAATAGGTAAAAGAGGCCCAAAACCAAAGAGAAAAAGGATAAAATAAAAAGCAAATAAAAAATATTACTAGAGTTAAAATATACAAAAAGGCTGGCGAGTAAGAGATTTCACAAGTATATATGGACTGCACACTTGCACTTTATTTTATTTATCCAAGGCTCTTATTATGACTCTCTTCTCCAGCAGCTTCAAAGCCAAGCCTCAAGTGTTGAAATATTGATAAGAGTAGGAAAACACCTGTAATAATATTTTTCTGTGGCTCTCCCTCCATCTTATCACATTAAAATGTCCTTGAGAAGGAGTAGTTGAATTTTCTCCCCAATTCAAATAAGATTACTCAAGCCTCTAGTTGGCAGTGTTGCAAAATCTCTTAATACTTTTCCCGCCCCCAGCCAGAAGAAGAGTAATGTATACAAAACTCAGAGAAAAAGAAAGAAAAACAATCAAAGGGTGTCTCTATCCTAATGAAAATTAAAAAATCAAAAGAAGCAATAAAAATATATATAAGAAAAAATTCAATCTGGTTACCTACAAAATCAGATTAAAGTCCTCAGAAAAAAAAGTAGTAAAGAGAAAGAATCCAAGCCTCAATTTGACATCACTTCTAAAAACGCCGTGTCTTAGACAATTCCAGTCAAACAAAAATAAAGTCACAGTTTTCTTTGTTCAGGATATTCACTTTCAGATCTCAGCCAATTTACATTACAAAAGAGGTTTTCTCACCCAACCGACACACATTCGCTCCAGCCACTTTCTTTTCGAGCTGTCCCGGGTTCAGCAGCTTTGGAGGCTGCCTTTCCACCGCCAGCAAAAGGGTTCTCCCGGATCAAACCAGAGATTTGGCGATATCTTCTGGATCCTTGGGACTGTGCCCTTCACAATCCCCGTCTCTACGGACGCTTAGCGTCCCGTTAAGAACTCAGACCAGGGGCGAAAATATCAGCTGCGATCTCAGAGCCCCGAGATCGCAGCTGTAGCACCGAGACGAAGCTCCGCCTTCTCCTCAGGAAAGCAGGATTCTTTAGTCATACCCCAAACTGGATCTTGAGGAATACACTAACCAGCATTTTGAGTTTGTCTCTCCTCGCTCCAGTCTAGTTTCTTGGATTTTTCTATTCACAGCTGTTTGGGAGAGGTTCAGCTGTACCATGCAGGGTCTCATTGAATCTTCCTGCCCTTCAGCTTAACTGACAGTGGATTTGCATTGCACATACTTACAGCTTCAGTGGCTTTTAATTGGGCCACTTCGTGGGGAGAAAGATCTCACATAAGAGACAGAAGCTGAGCTAGCACTTCAACTCCCCCCTCCTTTATTTATTTATTAAACAAATATGCATATTTAATGATTACCTGTCTCTTTGATTTCCAGATGGATATTAATGAAGACACAGCAGAGAAACTGTACAAGAAGCTGTTGGAGTTAGAAAAGCAAGTTTTAGTGAGCAACAAATCACCCAGATAAAAAATAGCAAGACAGCTGTTCACAGGAAAATGTTTCTTCCACTTGGAACACTCTTTGTTATTATTGTTTGCCTTTGCAAAGCAGATTTTCCTAGTGGACTATTGTGGATGATTGTGTGACTTGAGTGTGGACATCCACTTGTCTGAAATGGTATAGGGCAGAGGTTTCCAACCTTGGCAACTTTAAGACTTTGGGAGTTGAAATCCACAAATCTTAAAGTTGCCAAGGTTGAAGACCCCTAGTATAGGGTGTCCTGCTAGAGCAGGCAGTTGAAGTAGAAGACCTCCAAGGTCCCTTCCAACTCTGTTTGTCAACTCTTGAAACAACTGTAGCTGAAGCCATATTCTCTTTTTCTTTGTTTCTTGGTTGCCATACATATGGAGGGGAGTGGGGACCAATGTAGTGTAAAATGGTTTCTTCTAAAGTGCCAGACATAATGGCAGTAGGGCTCGTGGGAACCAAGGTCATCTCAATGAGCGCTGGTAACAGCTGGAGGGAGCAGCTGAGAAGCCTGCCGCTTACCTGGTTGGTCATTGTGAACTGTGACACTGGGGGGTAGGGAATATCTGCTCTTTTAACTTTACCAAACCGCAGGAAATATTTAGAGTTGGAGTCACACCTGAACATGCCAATATGATGTATCCAATAAAGAAAGCTTTTTGAGAAAAGCTACAGCCTCAGAGTCCTGAATTGACTGGGATCATTACTCGGAACACTGACACCATTCTGATGGATTGATTGAGCTTATTTCTCCTCCCAAAGGTATTTTTATAATGATTTTTATAATGGTGATGCTTTTTCATTCAACGTATGGCACCCCTAATGAAGTCTCAACCCTGCCTCGTGGCTCCAAGTACTTTGGCTGGGCCCCCAAACACTGTCCTGGCATTAGATTGTATGAGAGAAAATCCAAGCACCCCTTCCTGGGAACCAAAATTGGGGGGGCGGGGGGACTGGCAAATCAATCTGGGCTGACAAAACCCAAGGAGGCTGAAACTACTCACTGTAAGGGAAGTCAAAAGGGACAAGATGACAGGCATTAGTGCTTGATCAAAGCCTTATTTTAATGGGGAACATCTAAAAATGGTGCAGGGTTTTGATCCCATAGTTGAACTTCTCATCATGATTTTCTTTTAACTTCCTCCTCGCTCTAGGTATACCCTCACACTATGGCAACCTTTCTTTTTTTTCAAAAGACTGTATAATCAAGGTAGTGGTGTTGAACATTTCTGTATCTAAAGATGCCCATATTATTACTTTTTCTTTAAAGTTGTTCTTTTCTCAAACATGATAGTGTTCCTTTTGTAGAAAGTTAGCACCCATCCCACTCCTAGAAGAATGAGATATTTTGAGAAATATTAAAAAGGCAGATTATTATATTTCCCAAAGGGAGAAATGGAGAAACATGCTCTTGGAGGGAGAAAGCAGCTCCCACCTTAATAGCCCCCAGCAGATATCAGCACTTATAACAGATAAAGAAATGGGCAAAGCAAATACTGCAGGCAGAAATTCATTCAAGACAGGATATTTTGAAATTCCCTGCAGCAAAGCCTGAACAAAGACAGAGTGATAGGATTAGCCCTCACTCAGGATCCAAACCAGGACAACACCATTAATCCATAATAGGAATTGCCCAACACCAGAGGTGGTATTCAGCAGGTTCTGACCAGTTCTGGAGAACTGGTAGCGGAAATTTTGAGTAGTTCAGAAAACCGGCAAATACCGCCTCTGACTGGCCCTGCCCCCATCTATCTCTGCCTCCTGAGTCCCAGTTGATTGGCTAGGTCTTCTTTTATTGCCCTGCACACGAGAACGGAGCTGGAGAGCAGGTTAGTGGGGTGGGAAAGGAATGGGATTTTGTAGTATCCTTCCCCTGCCATGCCCGCCACACCACCTGCCGTACCATGCCCAAAGAACCAGTAGTAAAAAAATTGAATCCCACCACTGCCCAACACCCTTTCAGAACACAAGCCTCTTCACTGCATCATCTCAGCAAACCAAACTTCAACCAATCCTCGGAGCTCAGACAACCTATAAAACCAGCTATGACCCTTACGTAACCCCTACAACAGCCAATAGAATGCATGTTCTTGCACAGGAACAAGAAGGTCAAGTGCAAAGCCCAAGAGAAGGTATAGCCCCTCCACTCTCAACTCCATGTGGTCCAAAACCACAAAGGTGGTCCAGTTCATCAATAAATGGAACCTCTTTCCAGTCAGCCTCCATTTTGTCTCCAGTGCCTTTCTCCTTCTTGGAACTGAACCAGATGGATATTTCTTCCCACAATTTCAACAAGTCATCTATCTTCCCTCAATGGCAGAACCGGGTCTCTCCACACATATCTCAAGGGAACACCAGCTCCAGTTTTTGTTTTTGTTTTAATTTCGACTATGAAAAAAACTAAGAATATTTACTGTGCCTATTGCTGGAATGAAGATCTTTGTCTTTTTGTTGGCAAACCTCTTTTGACAACTGAGTATGTCCCAATTTTGCAAATGGAATTTATCACTGAATAACGGTGTATGTGGTTGACATTGCAAATAAACTGTATTTCATAATTTGTATTTCAACAGCAAGATGATCTTAAAGTTTGACATCCTGATTTTTTCCATCACTGTTTTTATTTGAAATAAATTCTAATGATTGCAGGCAAGTTGCAGTACAATCTTATTTATGTCTATACAGAAGTCACTAGCTTGAGTGGGAGTCTCTGATAAATACTGAGGATGTATTGAGGAAGATCTGGGCAGCCTGGTACTTTCTAGGGATTCTGGATATCAATACTCATCAATTTTCGTCAAGAAAGCCAGTGGCAAGAGAATTCAGTCAATGCACTGTAAAGAGTACCAGATTATCAGACCTGTTTAAAAATGCCCCCTGGCAAAACAATCTGCCAAATATGTAGTAACTGCAATGCATCAGTGAACATAAATAATCTTACCAGGGGCTTGCAAAGGCCAAAAAGATCTCTTCTTTAGATTCGTGAAAAAATGAAAGGACAAAAGATCTTGGGGAGCCTGAAGTGTCTTTCGGGTATATTTATTTAAATAGAGTTTGCAAATCAAATGTAGTATTGGAGTATTTCCAAGTGATCCCCCACCCGCTCTTTGACTGGGTCTCGACTGTCTTAGTTTCAGAAAAGAGGATGTATCACCTCTTTTGTAAACCCATAATCACATACATAGGTATATTCAATAAAAAAAGTAGAGCATACTGAATGAATCACTTAATCAGAACCATCCATTTCCCAGAACATTTTTAATAACAGATGCTACATTTATATTTCCTGGATAGACTATTAACATTTGAAAGCCCCACATATTAACACAAGTTTCCAAATGCTGATGAAAAGTAATTGTTGTGTTACATAAAATTGAAATGATAATTTGGAACTGAATTTAACTGAATGTTATCCAATGTTATCATTCCCAGTATGAATTTGCACTAAATGAGCTGATTCTCCTAATGAAACATTATTAAGTAAGGGGAATGGAAGTCATGCTGGCTAAATTTGTCAGAATTGTAGTATCAGTGGGGATTCAGGTAGAGGAGTGTGTTTTTGTCCTTTTTAAAAGAATTAATTATATGTGAATCCAAATACATATATAGCTATAATTCAGACCAAAAAGAGAGAGTTTTAGAAACTAGCCAAACATTCTAACCAAGGTTGGGGAAAATATGTATTGTGCGACTTGATTAATGTCATGGCACTGGTACCAAGTAGTTACAACCATTCACAGGACTGCATTTCCAGTCAGAAAATGGAAGGGCTTTCCCTGCTGCTGGGATAGTGGTGTCTTGCCTCCTTGCTGGTCCTGCCATGACACTCCTGCTATTTCAGGCATGCAGGAAACTAGAAAAGATTGTGCATTTGGAGCACACCAGAGTCTTGCCAGCTGAGCAGCCTAGCACCAGTGGACAAGTCTGATAAACCCCTTGTAGAGCTTTCCTGTCTCCCCCGGCTTGAAGCTCCGTTTGAAAGAGACCTCTCAAAACACTGAGCCATCTTCTGGTTTCTTCAAAACTTGGAAGCTTACTTACTAATACATGACATTTTGAATGATAAAAGCACGTTGGTATTATTGTTTGGGGTTTTTTTTAATGAAGCAATGCAATAAGTGCCTTTAATCTTTTTGAGACATGTTTTTAAGGTATGTTTTGAATTCTGAGAACACCCTGGCTGCTATGAAGAACTGGACTGTCAATCTTCTATAACCAGAAAGCAAACTTGTTAGGGAAAGAGAAAGACAAATGATAGATGATTATGTTGTTTACAGAAATAAAGAATAAATTACATTCTTTATCCTAGAATGTTAAATTTGATCTGAAACCTGCAAATTTCAGTGTCAGGCCTTTAATCTGATACCTGCAATCTGCATCCTCTGTATTCAGATTGAGTTTGAAGGAGAGAACTCATAGGCCCAATATCTGCCCTTAATGTTTGGACTTTCCTGCATTTTTTTCCCCAATTGTTCACTTTCTACAAACAATTTTACCCTAATACTTTGCTCTCAAGGAAATTTATACATGTTTTTGTGCCATTTTGGCTGGACCTAATGAAGGTGTTACATAAATGTAGCTGAAAGAAGGCAATGCCAAATCACTTATGAAAACTTGCCAAGAAAATTGCAGGGACAGGAAAATTGTAGGACTCATCTAGATAAATGCCAGGAGCCAAACTGAATTGAAGATTCACTCTATAGTTCCCCTTCCCCCATTAAACATTAAAAATGGGGGGGGGGATGATTTACACACCAAAATGCTAAAATTATGGATACCAAAAGATTTTAACCAAGATCTGAAAGATACCGCTTTAAAAAACATCCTGCTGCATTACCTATTTTGATTTACTTTAAATTGTGGTACATATTGGGATTTAATGCACCAATTTAAATCTAATGCACAAAATGTACTTAGAAATACCAGTTTCTTCTAGCAAAAGAACTGAAATAGGAACTGTGACATCATTTTTATCCCTTCCACAAACCTCCTTCATATCAGTATGGTTTAAGCCGTGAGTGACTTGATTACTACTTCTGATAAAACGAAGTCACCAAGTATTAATTGATCTCAAATTGTATGTTCCCAATGAACCTCTGAGCCTTTCCCTCCCCCTTTCCCCACCTTGTTGTTGTGCACAGCAGCCCACCAGAGGCTCAATAAAATTCCAGTTTTTGCTGCCTGCTTGAGACCAGGTTGCATTTAGCTTTCCTGTTGCAGGTAGCTAAATGATCTTGTCTCTGCAGCCTTTTCAACAGAGGCCTCTTGGTGCTTTACTTTGTTAGATCTGCTCACTCTGCCGCTTAGGGCTTAGCTTTGGCAACAACCATTTCCTGGGAGGCATGCCCTATGGCTTTTTTGTGCCCAAATATATCTTGAAGGCTGAGTTCCTTTTCCCAGGCTGGAATACCCTTGTGCCGAATATAGCGGGCTTTCCTAACTTCACCATAAGACTTGAGGAAATCAGGCCTGTTGTACATAGTCCTGAGGCGTCCATCGGCAGCATAGGCCTCAGGATCCATGATCAGCCTCTCACGATCAAGAGAAAATCTTTGATTCTCAGGGAGATTCATGGATTTGGTGATAGTCATGGCATCTTTGGCTTGAGAATCCCTTGGCTCTTCTTTCACTGATTCTTTTCCTTGCTCTTCTATGATATCAGTCCTCTGCTCCACAGACTCTGCTGAAATATTTAGTTGTTTAGCCATGGAGTCTTTAAGGCTGCTCATGTCTCTGTCATCAACAACATTTGAGTCTTTGGCCTCTAAGGGTGGCAAGTGCCCTTTTCTCTTTCCTTCGCAACCAGTGACATCTCCACTGAGCTTCCATGGATGGAGGGAAGACTGCTTTTTCCATGCAACTTCCCCAGTCTTAGGCAATGTTTTTCTTTGAGATCTACAAAAGGAGGAGAGAAATGTTACTCTTCTTTCATTATAATTCTTTTCAGAAGTAATCAATGGATTGTACTCTCTAAGGAGGCAAGGAAAACCCACATATCTAATCCATCCCACTGGAGATCATTATTTTGCCTGGTAGTGTTTCTCTTCATGAGAGAAAAGAAAATTGATAGGAAACAAATCCTTTTCTGACCTGTATGTCTTTAAAAAAGTTCTTGTTAATACTACTGGAGACTAAAGGAATGTGGCCCATTGCTTCTCACTTCCAACTTCATCTCCCCACAGGTAGTCCTTGGCTTACAACCACAATTTAGTTATTTGTAACATTTATTCGTCACCCATCTTATCATAGGGTAATTCTGGATGGCTTACAATCATAATTACAGTTAAGAGTGGAATGTCCACTGTAAGAGGCTTTTCTCTCTGCAACCTCCCCCTCCAACATGTTTTCTCATGGTTTCTTCCATCTTTTCTCTTCTCTCAATAGAAATTTTTGGCTGCAGAGGCAGCCAAAAAAGCCAAAGCAATCCTAAATTGCATTAACAGAGGGATAAAATCAAGATCAAGTGAGCTACTGATACCACTCTATAAAGCCTTAGTAAGACCACACCTAGAGTACTGCGTCCAGTTTTGTCACCACACTATAAAAAAGACGTTAAGACTCTAGAAAAAGTACAGAGAAGAGCAACCAGGATGATTGTGAAGAGAAGGACCAGGGGAGACATGATAGCAATATTTGAGTGGCTGCCACAGAGAGGAGGGGCTCAAGCTATTTTCTAAAGCACCTGTAGGCCAGATAAGGAATAATGGATGGAAACTGAACCAAGGAGAGATTTAACCTGGAAATAAGGAGAAACTTTCNGACAGTGAGAACAATCAACCAATGGAACAGAAGTTGCCTCGTAAGTTGTGGGAGCTTCGTCACTGGAGGCTTTCAAGAAGAGATTGGACTCTCATCCGTCAGAAATGGTGTAGGGTCTCCTGCTTGGGGGAGGTTGGACTAGATGACCTACAAGGTCCCTTCCAACTCTGTTAATCTGTTTGTTGCTCAGTTGATATCTCTCTGATAATTCTTAGCAAGAGGAAAAGACTGAAACACAACACAACAGCTGCTGATCAGGAATGCCAGGGGCTCACTAGATTCAATAAGGACTGATCCTTCTAAGTGTATAACCTGGAGTACTTGAGTCTTAGTTTCTTACTGTTACACTGAGAGCATACCATCACTGCGGAACCTCATTTTTGCCTTTCAATTTAAAGTTACAAGGCCCATTGCAGCCAATTAATAAGAAGGTAGAACTTGCAGGTGTTAGACAGCCAAGACTCTGACTCAACTGGACAACCTCAAATGAGACAAATTTTTACCGTAATCCTGTATAATGGAAGCCACCAAAATTCTGCACATCCAGAGAAGGAGGTAGAGGAAATGTTGTTTTAAAGTGAATATGTCCAGGGCCTGATAAGAATTTCTGCTTGGAGCAGCCTAAGGAAGGGGAAAAGAAATAATTGCTATGGAGTTTCATCTCAAAAGGCAGACAATAAATAATAAGAGAACACATGAACTGTCTGAGAATGATGATTTTTTCCCCTCTGTTATTTCCAGTGAAAAGCCATCAAGGAATGCCAGTTTGAGAATAGAGAAAGGATCTGCTTAAATCTGTCCATGTTCATGTTTATTGTTCAACTGTTTTTTATCCCCCTCAAAGAAGATTTTTTTTCCTCTTCTACTTGGCTGGAATAATACTTCATGCATTTGTTGAAGTGAATTTGAGCCCATGAGACCACACAATATAATGGCTTTTAATATTTGGTTATACTAAACTAGATTTGACATTTTCATATCCTTTTACTCAAACTGAAATTAATATTCCTGTAGCCTATCACACTTTTAAAAATTATATATTTTATGCAGGGATGGGATTCAAACTTTTTAACAACTGGTTCTATGGGCATGGCTAGGTGGACATGGCTAGGTGGGTGTGGCCATGTGCCTGGGTAAGCATGGCTTCTTTCTTTTTTGGCAGCACTTCCCCCCCATTTTTTGTCTCCTGGGCCTCAGGAAGCCTCCTGGGGGCGCATTTTTGCTCCTAGGAAGCTTCCCTGGGGCCCAGGAAGACAGCAAGGGGGATCCCGGCACAGCTGATCATCGGAACAGCTGATCATTGGGAGGGAGAAAAAATACCTTAAGGAGTGATGGGGTGGGGGAGAATGCAGTCAGTGATATCGGGCATATATGCGATGTCGTGCATGCGCGATAAGGACTGACTGGAAGGGGAGGGGTGGGCAAAGACGGGCGGGGCCAGCCAGGGGCACAATTTGTCAGTTCTCCAAACTGCACAGAATTATAACAACCGGTTCTATAGAACCGGTCTGAACCGGTAGAATCCCACCGCTGCTTTTATGGACTTAGAATAACTTACTGTGTATTTTACCAAGTACTTTCAGATGATTTAAATTAAAATTAGTGGTCTTATCAGAGATTGTTGGGAGTGTTTATATTTCTCTGTTGGAAGAACTGTTTATTCTGGTTGTCTAATTGCTTTTTCACTAAATGCTATTCCATCATAAAGTATCTTCTTTTATCGTAGGACTTGAGTTAAATTTCCACAGATATTCTTGTGAAGGCCTCTGACAAAAGACTTTTGAAAACTTAAAAATATGACATTTCATTTCTGAGATATTTTTAATGTGTTACTTTGAAGGAAAACTCTTTAGGAATTTTTGGGAGGTGTTTATGCCTTCAAGTCAATTTTTGATTCCTGGAGACCACCTGAAGTCTCTGCAGAGACTTTTGCAGATTTCTGGGCAATGTTTGCCATTGCCTTTTAACTAGTGCTGAAGAAAATTGATTGGTCCAAAGTCACCCAGCTAGCTTTTGAGACAAGAACAAACTCCTACTTTTTAGCCTGATGCCTTAACCATAGCACCAAATAGGCTCCTAGAAAAATTACCAAACTGAAATACCTTTGTTAAAGTTGGCATTCAAATGATATACAGTATAATGAGTAAACTCTAATTATATCTAATTAGGGCCAGTAAGTTGGTACAAGTGGAATTTTCTTCCCAAGCTGAATTACACTATTTCTAACCATGGAGTTTCCTTAAGACAATTTTGGCAACATTTCTCAACTCCTGTAAATCAGTTCTACTCTGTTGTTTCTAAACAACTGAAAGGTAGAAATTTCATTTCAAAATGTTGTATGAAAAGAGGCAAAGGAACCCTCACTTTTCTGTAACCTTAGGAGTTCCTGCTGGAGTCGCTGCTGTTCCCTGGTCATGGTATTCAGATAGTAGAGACGGGCTTCTTCTAAACTTCGCAGCCCCAGACTGAGCCTGGCCTCTGCCCTCTTGACATCACGTCTCTTTGCCTCCCAGTGCCTTGAAGTTCCTCCCTCTGCCATGCTTATTTGAAAAACCTTCAGAAAAACCTATTGATGGTTATCCTAGAAAGAAAAAGAAACACCTGGTATTGACCATCCTGGGGCCTTCACTTCTACTCCCTTTTTACCTTGAGATAATATTATCCTGAAATAGAAAAATGTATTATTTAACCCTCTTTCCAAACATTTTTCTGACCTGTGGCAATGGAACATTTCTGTCTATCAACTTTCAAATCTTTCAGAAATAAGACTCCTTGTCAGGGTCATCAGTGCATTGGCATTACTAGTTGGTTAATTTTCAAAAGGAAAGCAGTTGCCAGACTCTGCCATCCCCTATGACAGTTGCTCATAGTTTGTCACATGAGTAGAAAGCTTCTTTTATAGCTCATTCAGATTCACTCTGAGGTAACATGGAAGGAAAATATAACCCGGTCTTCCTTCTTCTTCCTTCTCTTTAGAACAGCTGTTCTCAAAGTGCCCCTCAAGCCTCCCAGGGTCCACAGAATCAAAATAATTTGCCAACCTATCTCAAATACCACCAAACATCAAATCATGAGAAGCGGTAGCAATGGTGAATGCATCAGTTTTTATTTTTAATGATAGTAAATACAGATAAATATAATTCATACAAAGAAAAACTTCTTTTGGGGACTTCCATAATATATAAAAGTGGGAAGGGGTCCTGAGAAAAAAAAAACATAAGAAACATTAGAAGATATATGGCTTTCCAAATGTCATAGGGTACAGAATGCAAAAACTGCAGCTTTGTATTTTCCTCCAATGTAAAGCCCATGTCACACCGCCCAACGGATGCAAAAAGGACACAGCGGACGAGCAAAATGTTCCATCCGTTGTTATTTTTTCTTCCGCGAAGCTTGATATTACATCTATTGCTAACTCGAATGGAGTTTCCTTAAAACAATTTTGGCAACATTTCTCAACTCCTGTAAATCAGTTCTACACTCTGTTGTTTCTAAACAACTGAAAGGTAAACATTTCAATTGCATAAATGTTGTATGAAAGAGGCAAAGAACCCTCACTTTTCCTGTAACCCTTAAGGAGTTCCTGCTGGAGTCGCTGCTGTCCGCTGTCGTCAATTCAGTATGTAGAAGGACTGGGGCTCTTCTAAACTTCGCAAGACTCCCAAGACTGGAAGCCTGCCTCTGCCTCTTGACATCACGTCTCTTTGCCTCCAAGTGGCCTTTGAAAGTTCCTCCCTCTGCCAATGCTTATTTGAAAAAACCTTCGGAGAAAACCTATTGATGGTTATCCCTAGAAAGAAAAAGAAACACTACCTGGTATTGACCATCCACTGGTCGGGTTCACCTTTCTCTGCCCTTTTTACCTTTGGAGATAATATATATCCTGAACATAGAAAATGTATTATTTAAGCCCTCTTTCCAAACATTTTTTCTGACCTGTGGCAATGGAACATTTCTGTCTATCAACTTTCAAATCTTTCAGAAATAAGACTTCCTTGTCAGGGTCATCAGTGCATTGGCATTACTAGTGTTGGTTAATTTTCAAAAGGAAAGCAGTTGCCAGACTCTCCCATCTCCCTATGACAGTTGCTCATATGTTTGTCACATGATAGAAAGCTTCTTTTATAGCTCATTCAGATTCACTCTGAGGTAACATGGAAGGAAAATGATAACCCGGTCTTCCTTCTTCTTCCTTCTCTTTAGAACAGCTGTTCTCAAATGTGCCCTCAAGCCTCCCAGGGTCCACAGAATCAAAATAATTTGCCAAACCTATCTCAAATACCACCAAACATCAAATCATGAGAAGCGTGAAGCATGGTGAAATGCATCAGTTTTTATTTTTAATTATAGTAAATACAGATAGAATATAATTCATACAAAGAAAAAACTTCTTTTGGGGACTTCCATAATATATAAAGTGGGAAGGGGTCCTGAGAAAAAAAAACATAAGAAACAGAAGATATATGGCTTTCCAAATGTCATAAGGGTACAGAATGCAAAAACTGCAGCATTTGTATTTTCCCTCCATGTAAAGCCATGTCACACCGCCCACGGATGCAAAAGGACACAGCGGACGAGCAAAATGTTCCATCCGTTGTTATCCGCTCTCAAAAGGGACAAAAATTTGCTCATAATCTGGAGCGGATAAACCACAGACGCAGGGAGGACACAGGGCGGAGATGCCAGAGCGGATGCCGGAACGGAAGCCCAGCGGATGGAAGCGGATGGGAGCGGATGACGCATCCGCAGGGCTTCCGGGGGGCCTCAGCAAAGCGGACGCGGAAGCGGATATAGCGGATGCAGATACGGATGCACAGCGGATGAAGCGGATGCACGCGGATGCCGTGGCGTTAATTAGCGCATGGATGTCTGGCGTTAATGATGTCTGGCGTTAATTGCGCATGCGGGGAGGATGCATTGCGTCAGCCCCGCGGATATAATGGAAAGCAGCTCGGAAGCAGGTTGCCATTCAGAGGAAAGACCTGCTGCGGACGGATTGGCTGCCTTGCCTGCCTGCCTGTATGTCTGCCTGCTAGGCCTTCGCTGCCAGCCTTGCTGCCAGCCTCGCCTGCCAGCCTTGCTGCCAGCCTTGCTGCCAGCCTTGCTGCCAGCCTCCCTGCCAGCCTTGGCTGCCAGCCTGCCTGCCAGCCTTGCTGCCAGCCAGTCTGCCTGCCAGCCTTGCTGCCAGCCAGTCTGCCCTGCCAGCTTGCTGCCTGCCTTCCTGCTAGCCTTGGTTTCATGTCTGCCTGCCAGCCTTGGTGCCTGCCTGCCTGCCAGCCTTCCTGCCAGCCTTGGTGCCAGCTTCCTCGCACCCTTGGTGCCTGCCTTGGTGCCAGCCTTCCTGCCAGCCTTGGTGCTTGCCTGCCTGCCAGCCTTCCTGCAGCCTTCCTGCCAGCTTCCTTGCCACCCTTGGTGCCTGCCTTGGTGCCTCCTCCTGCCAGCTCTCACCTTGCCAGCCTTGGTTCCTGCCAGCCTCCTGCCAGCCAGCAACCCCACAACCATGCGGAAGCACAGCAAAGCCTCAAGCCATCTGCTCTGCCAGCCCTTGCAAGAGGGACAGGGCTACCATCCCGCCCCCTGGCCCTCACTCTGGTTCTGCTGCTGGGGCTTTCTGCAGCACGGGCTCACTCTTCTGGGGCTGGGCTTCCTGCTCTTGCTTCTGCTTCTTGGAGGAGCTGATGACAAGCACTCCAGCACCAGCCACCTCCACAGCACCTGGACCCTTCACCCCTGAAGACTGAGCAACCAAGAGGACATGCCAGAGACTCATTTTGGTTTAATAGCTTCTTGTTAGTAAAAGTCTATTTTTGATTCATACACTGCTTCATTTCTTTTTTAATAAAGTCTTGGTGGAAACTTTAGAAATGGTTTAAACCTTTGCATGCTTGTGGGATGGGTAAGGATATGCAGTGGATGGCAGGGAATACCTTTGGCATGGGTATTATAGCTGTGGGATAGATAAACCTCCAGTGCAAGCATAGTGGGACTGTATGGTCCACCCTCCCAGATGCCACACCTTTGGCCCTTTATTATCAATAATAATGTAATAATCATCCACACATGTCAACACAAACACAACTCTTTATTAAACGCCCTGTTCATTGTAGGCCACCCAACATACATGGCCCAATCTCATCCATGTGATGAGACAGGCTGAAGGAAGCATCCATTAAGCATCTATCATCCTGTCTTGCCACTGCCACCCGCTCCCAGCTGGGGAGTTGGCACCAGCGTCTTAAGGAGGTTGCGCTGCTTCTTCCTTCACGTGAGGCTCTGTTGGGGCCTTGCACATTCCTCAGTGTCTATCAGGTTTCACCCTTGCTCCATTCCCCAGGCTCCATGTCCCCATTGCCTTGTTGGAGGTCCACGAGCCTGTTCTGCAAGACTGGGTAGCGGTGCTGCATGAGATTGTGCAGGATGCAGCAAGTTTTCCATGATGCCTCCTCACGGTCCTCTGGGCTATGCTGCATGGTGGTGAGAAGTACCTGGAACCTGTTGGCCAAGATGCCAAAGGCATTGTCCACCACCCCGCCTTGCCCTGGACAGCCTGTAGTTGAAGATCCTCTCTTTACAGGTGAGGCGTCTGGAGGTGTAGGGCTTCATGAGAGGTATGTGATGAGGGAGAAGGCGTCATCAGCCAGATGAAAGTAGGGCACATCTTGCGTGTCGTTGGGCAGCGGGACTGGATCTGGGAAGCCCGCGATGAGGTTGCATTCCAGCCCTCCTTGAGGACACTGGGCGTTGTATAACCTGGGCATCTGAAGATGAGCCGTTGCCTGAAGCATCGATGTACATGAACCTTGTGGTCAGCATCCGACCATTGTGGCGAAGAGGACAATGCTGAAAGAAGCCCTTGGAGTTGAAATAAGTGGAGGCTCCTGAGTTGGTTGGAATTTGCAGGCCACGTGCTTGCCATCATGGTCCAAAACGGTGTGGGGGAAGTTCCACCTCTGATAGCACTGCTCTGCAACTTCTTCCAGCTTCTTCAGTGGAGGGCCACTGGAGGAGCTCCTCCTTGTATTCTTCGATGAATGGCCTGCACACTATTCTCTGACCCACAATGCTGATGGGTGTTGGATGGCACCCTCCAGCCGTACTCCATGCTCCTGTAGGTGGTCCCGGAGGCCAGGTGGCGCAGAGTGAGTGCCACCTTGAGCCCAGGCTCCAGGCTGGGGTGGAATCTGGTGTCTGCTTTGGTCAACCTGGGTGTCAGGCCACTGTACAACTTCATCAAACATGGCTGGAGGCATCCTCATGAAGTTTCTGGAAGCCGCGTTCCTCTTCGAGCTCCAACGCATCAGCTTGCTGTACAGGTCCGTCCTCTGCTCATCTGGCAAACCATCTTCGACGCACCCAGACTCTTTTTGGCTGCCTCTCTTTCTTCTCCCAGTAGAGTTCACAGAGCCTGCAGATGGCTTCGCACTGTTGCAGAATGAGGGTGGCTGCCGAAAGGACTTTGTTACAATCCACGGTGGACATGACTGGAATGCTGTGGAAGAGGTAGAGTCAGATGAAGGCTGACAGAGGTCCTGCACAGCTGGGCTGCTGGTTCTGAAGTGGAGATGCAGATTGAGTTGTGTTCCCACAGTTTTTATAGGAAATAGTAGGATTTAACACGCGATAGGATGAGTCACTCTAGGCAGTCCTGTAGACCATCCTTAAATATGCCGAGATAGGTCCCCTCCTGTGAAGTTTATATCCGTTTTAATATGTTTTGTGTTCCAATGCTGCATATCCGTTCTTGCTCCGTTCTGTGTCAATCGCGTTCTGCGTCCGTTCTGCTTCCTCCCCTGCGTCTGGGCGGAATGCGAGTTGCGGCGGATGTTTAGCGGATGCCTAGCGGATATAGCGGATGCGTAATGGATCGTAGCGGATGCGTAGTGGATGGCAGAACGGACGAACTGATACATTTTCCGGCGCAAAAAGTTTGGGCAAGTTAAAACTTTTGTGGAGCGGATGACAACGTCCATAAACGGATGCTGGACGGATAGAGGAGGAAGCCAAACGGAGGCAGTGAGTACATCGCGGTTTTCGCAACGGATGGCAACTTTTTGTCCGTTTTACATCCCTCTTGCATTCCGTGTTGGTTCGGTGTGACATGGCTTATAAGCAAAATTTGAAATCTGAATGAATAGAGGCTATTAAAAATTATTAAATATTAATTTTAATTTGATTTTTTAGAAATAAAAACATTTTAAAACATTTTAAATGAAGCAATTTAGAGTCTAGACTTCATGGTCCAGGATGCACTCCTCTACTACATCACAGAAAGTCTCTAAAATGTATCTATGTCAGCAAACTCATGGGGTGTCCTAGCATGTGACAACATCCAGCCCATGGGCCATGATTTGACACCCCTGTGCTACAGCGTCTAATATAACATGTAATATACACTTCATTTGAGCAACAATCCCATCTGCCATGTATGAAACTGATTTTAACCAAAGACTCAACTCGTATGTTCACTTCTGAGCAATAAATTTTAACAATCTGCTTTTAGTAAAAATTGACCTTTAACCAAAGATTTGAAGAGAAAAGAAGGAAATAGCCTTGGGCTAAGTGGAACTCAGAATAGAGACCAGAAGGTTTTGTTTATTTCCCATGAGACTGAGTTGCTATGCAAATAGTTTGTTTGCTCAATGCAATATTTTGTTAACATATTTTGTTAATTCAGTGTGAAACTTCAAGATAAATTTTGTGTTGAACTTGCCCCTTTTAAAACTCAAATGAAACCTATTAATGCCAATACTAACTGTCTAAATACTTTATTACCCTAATCCTTTCTTTGTTTTTCTCTCTTAACAAACATGGTACATCTCGGGGGAAAACGCTTCAGAAGAAACCTTAAACTCCATACTTGCATAATTTGGGAAAGCACCCTTCACAGTTTCCTTGTTGCTGCTCTATAAGTTGGAGAGAGGACAGAGTAATAAATAATTTAAGACAGTTAGTATTGAATAATAGGTTCCATTTGAGTTTTAAAAGGGGCAAGTCAACACAAAAAGTTTATCTTTGAAGTTACACAACTGAATAAACAAAATATGTTAACAAAATATGCATTGGAGCAAACAACTAATTTGCATAGCGAACTCAGATCCTCATGAACATAACAAAACCCTGTTCTCTATTCTGAGTTCCACTAGCCCAAAGGCCTATTTCCTTCTTTTCTCTTCAATCTTTGGTTAAAGTCAATTTTAACTAAAAGCAGATTATGTAAAATTTAATTGACTCAGAAGTGAACATACTGAGTTGATCTTTGGTTGAAAATCAGTTTCATTACATGAGATGGGATTGTCTCAAATGAAGTTGTATATTACATGTATATTAGACGCTGTAGCACAGGGGTGTCAAACTGCATGGCCCAGGGCTGGATGTGTCACATGCTGGACACCCCCATGAGTTGCTGACATAGATACATTTTAGACTTTCTGTGATGTAGTAGAGTGAGTGCATCTGGAGCCATGAAAGTTCCTGACTCAAAAATTTGCTTCATTTAAAATGTTTTAAAATGTTTTTATTTGCTAAAAAATCAAAATTAAAAAAATTAAATATTTAATAATTTTTAAGGCCTCTATTCATCAGATTCAAATTTTGCTTAGCCCATGTCACACCGAACCAACGGATGCAAAAGAGGATGTAAAAGGAACGCAAAAAAGCTTGCCCATCCGTTGGAAAACGCGATGTACTCACTGCCTACGTTTGGCTTCCTCTCATCCGTCCAGCATCCGTTTATGGACGTTTCATCCGCTCCAAAAGTTTTGAACTGGGCCGAAAACTTTTGCGCGGAAAATGTATCCAGTTCCGTACCGTTCTGGCATCCACTACGCATCCGCTACGCATCCATTTACGCATCCGGCTATATCCGTTAGGCATCCGCGCTACACATCCGCGCAACTTCGCATAGCCCAGACGCAGGAGGAAGAGAACGGCACGCAGAGCGGATGCAGAACGGATGAGAAGTGCGGATGCAGCATGGAAACAAAACATTTAAAACGGATAAAACGTTCACAGAGGGAGCCCTATGCTCGATATTAAGGATGTCTACGGAATGCCTAGAGGATCCCTAGCGAAAACCTATAATTTCCTATAAAAAGGGGGAGCAAACTCATCTGCATCATCAGCTTTCAGACCAGCAGCCAGCTGTGCAGAACCTCTTGGCACCTTCCATCTGACTCTACCTCTCTTCCACAGCATCCAGTATGTCCACCCGTGGATCTGTAAACAAAGTCCTTTCCGGCAGCCACGCCTCAATTCTGCAACAGTGCGGAAGCCAATCTGCAGGCTCTGTGAACTCTACTGGGAGAAGAAAGAGTAGGCAGACTCAAAAAAGAGTCTGGTCGCGAAGATGGTTTGCAGATGAGGCAGAGGACGAGACTGTACAGCAGCTGATGGTGGAGCTCAGGAACGGGCGTTCCAGAACTTCATGAGGATGCCTCCAGCCATGTTTGATGAAAGTTGTAGCAGTGCCTGACACCCGGTTGACCAGCGAGCACAGATTCCACCCCAGCCTGGAGCTTTGTGTCTGGCTCAAGGTGGCACTCACTTGCCGCCACCTGCCTCCGGGACCCCTAGCAGGAGCATGGAGTACGGCTGGAGGGTGCAATCGCAACACAAATCAGCATTGTGGTCCAGAGAAGTGGTGCAGGCCATCATCGAAGAATACAAGGAGGAGCTCCTCAGTGCCCTCGCACTGAAGAAAGGCTGGAAAGAAAGTTGCAGAGCAGTGGTATCAGAGTGGAACTTCCCCAAACCGTTGGAGCCATTGATGGCAGCCACGTGGCCTGCAAATTCTCCAACCAAGCTCAGGCTCCACTTATTTCAAACTCCAGGGCTTCTCAGCATTGTCCATCTTCGCCATGGTCGATGCTGACCACAAGTTCCATGTACATCGATGCTATCAGGCAACGCTCATCTTCAGATGCCCAGGTATAACAACGCCAGTGTCCTCGGAAGGAGGGGCTGGAATGCAACATCATCGCGGGCTTCCAGATCAGTCCCGCTGCCGTCAACGACACGGGCAAGATGTGCCTACTTCATCGTGGGGGATGAAGCCTTCTCCCTCACAACCTACCTCATGAAGCCCTACAGCCTGCCAGACGGCCTCACCTGTAAAGAGAGGGATCTTCACTACTAGGCTGTCGCCAGGGCAGGCGGGTGGTGGACAAATGCCTTTGGCATCTTGGCCAACAGGTTCGCAGTACTTCTCACCACCATGCAGCATAGCCCAAGAGACCGTGAGGCAGCCATCATGGAAACTTGCTGCATCCTGCAATCTCATGCGCACCGCTACCATGTCTTGCAGAACAGGCTGCGTGGACCTCCAACAAGGGGGGCACAATGGGGACATGGAGCCTGGGATATGGAGGCAAGGGTGAAACCTGATAGACACTGAGGATGTGGCAAAGGCCGCACAACAGAGCCTCAGCGTGAAGGGAAGAAGCAGCGCAACCTCTCTAAGACGCTGGGTGGCAAACTCCCCAGCTTGGAGCGGTGGAGTGGCAAAGACAGATGAATAGATGCTTAATGATGCTTCCTTCAGCGCTGGTCTCAATCACATGGATGAGATTGGGCCATGTATGTTGGGTGGGCCTAAATGAAAGGGCGTTAATTAAAGAGTTTGTGTTTGTGTTGACATGTGTGATGAATTATTAACATTATTATTGATGATAAGGGCCAAAGGTGTGGCATCTGGGAGGTGGACGGCATACAAGTCCCAAGCTAATGCTTGCACTGGAGTGTTTATCTATCGCCACAGCTAATTTACCCATGCCAAATGGTATCCCTGCCCATCCGCACTGGCTTATCCTTACCCATCCCACAAGCATGCCAAAGGCTTAAACCCTTTCTAAAAGTTTCCACAAGACTTTATTAAAAAAAGAAAATGAAGCAAGTGTATGAATCAAAAATAGACTTTATAACAAGAAGCTTATAAAACAAAAATGAGTCTCTGGCATTTCCTCTTGGTTGCTCAGTTCTCAGGGTGAAGGTCCTAGGTGCTGTGGAAGGTGGCTGGTGCGGAGTGCTTGTCATCAGCTCCTCCAGAAGCAGAAGGCAGCAGAAGCCCCAGCCCAGAAGAAGGTGAGCCCGTGCTGCAGAAGCCCCAGCAGAACCAGAGTGAGGGCCAGGGGCGGGATGGTAGCTGTTCCCTCTTGGCAAGGGCTGGCAGCAGGTGGCTGAGGCTTGCTGTGCTTCCGCATGTTGTGGGGTTGCTGGCTTGCAGGGAGGCTGGCAAGGGAACCAAGGCTGGCAGGAAGGCTGGCAGGGAGGCAGCTACCAAGGCAGGCAGCCAAAGGGTGGCAAGGAAGCTGGCAGGAAGGCTGGCAGGAGGCTGGCAGGGCAGGCAAGACCAAGGCTGGCAGGAAGGCTGGCAACCAAGTTGCAGGCACCAAAAGGGTGGCGAGGGAAGCTGGCACCAAGGCTGGCAGGAAAGGCTGGCAGGCAGGCAGGCACCAAGGCTGGCAGGCAGACATGACCAAGGCTAGCAGGAAGGCAGGCAAGCAAGGCTGGCAGGCCAGACTGCTGGCAGCAAGGCTGGCAGGCAGACTGGCTGGCAGCAAGGCCTGGCAGCGCAGGCTGGCAGCAAGGCTGGCAGGGAGGCTGGCAAGCAAGGCTGGCAACGAAAGGCTGGCAGCAAGGCTGGCAGGGAGGCTTGCAGCAAGGTGGCAGCAAGGCTGGCAGCAGACCCATACAGGCAAGGGCAGGCAAAAGGCATGCCAATCCGTCCGGCAGCAGGTCTTTTCTCTGAATGGCAACCTGCGCTTTCCGAGCTGCTTCCATTAATAATCCCGCGGGGCTGACGCAATGCATCCTCCCGATGCGCAATTAACGCCAGAACATCCATTAACGCCAGACATCCAGTGCGCAATTAAGCGCCAGCATCCGCTGTGCATGCCGCCTTCATCCGCTGTGCATCCGGTTTCTGCAATCCGCTATATCCCGTTCCGCGTCCGCGTTTGGCTGAGGCCCCCCGGAAGCCCTGCGGATGCGTCATCGCCCGCATTCCCATCCGTTCCATCCCGCTGGGCTTCCGTTCCGCATCCGCTCTGGCATACCGCCTGTGTTCCCTCCCTGCGTCTGTGTTATCGGCTCCAATGTTATGCAATTTTTGTCCCTTTTGAGAGGCGGAAATA
>BHFT01063437.1:0-25394 GCA_004320025.1 Laticauda laticaudata
TACAACTTTAAAAGCACAACTACAATGACGTGGGATAATACCCGAAGGAAGCTGAACAGCACACATGTAAGTACCCTCAAAAACTTAAAAAAAACAAAGATAGATAGATAGATAGATAGATAGATAGATAGATAGATAGATAGATAGATATAGATATATATTCACTTTTAATGTGTGCCAGTGTACTTATAGTAAAAAATGACAATAAAAGTTATCTTATCCCATCTTCCTTCTTTCCTTCCCAATCCCATTCCTCCCCACACCCTATTTTGTATTGGCTTCCCAGACAAAGTACTTACCAGGTCTGATCCTGTTTAGCTTTCTAAAATCAGCCTACTAAGATAAATACCAAACTAAACTGCCCAATAATTTACCTACCATCACTATCTTGCACCTGATTTCAATGTAAATAGCCAATCGGCAGTATTACTAAATTTTTCTAGGCATCTGCTGTATGTTACTCTTCCTTGATAATCTAGTCTTGAGGTCCCCAAACTTGGCAACTTTAAGACTTGTGGACTTCAACTCCCAGAATTCTTCAGCTAGCAAGTTTGGGGACTCCTGATCTAGTCTTAGCTCCAGACTGGACAAAACAGTCTGGAGTCACTGGCAAGAGCAGCTCAGCGTGGAGAAAAGTTGTGCGTCTCCCCATATTCCTTTCTCTGTGAGCAGCCTTGTCCCCTCCTCCTCATTTATGAAGTGCACTAAGTTTAAAGGTGCTGCTTACCGAGAGAGGAATATGGGAAGAGTCATGACTTTTCTCCACACCAAGGGGAGCAGCAGTTGAGGAGGTTGGTCACCCTTCCTGGGGCTCACGCTCACCATACCTGCAGTGGATGGGGGACGCAGCAGCAGCGAGGTGGTAATGGCAATTCCGGTGGCACTGGGGCTTCTGGGACCAGTCCGTCCCCCTCCGCCATCCATGTGGCCACACACGTGGTGTATCAGAGCTTCCAGGCTCTGCTACCCTCAACCATCATCAGCTGTCCCGGAGTTGATCAAGGAGCACCTTTCTGACATGAGCCTCTCCACATGTTCTTTCCTGCTGCTGGTTTTGGGAGAGCAGGAGTTTCCCAAAACAGCGGAAAGCTTCTGAATCTCCCCCCATTGGAAATGGCTCCTGGGCAAGCAGAGAGAAGCAGGATTGAACCTGGCTTGCTTCTCTGCTTGCCTGGGAGCCATTTCTAATGGGAGGGAGACTTGGAAGCTTTCCGCTATGCAGCAGCAGGTGAGAGAAGCAGCCGCTGACTTGGCTGGATCCTGTACAAGCCTCGCCATGTGTTCCTCAGCAGAAGGCAAGTGGTGGGAGAAAGGAGAATGGCAGCAGCAGAAAAAGGCAAGTGGGGGGGAAAGGTGACCGGTGGCAGCAGTAATAAGCAAGTGGGGGGGGAAAAGCGACCGGCAGCAGCAACAATAGGCAAGAGAAGGGCAAGGGCAGTCAGAGGCCCAATTTACCAGTTCTTCGAACTACCGGAAATGGTAACAACCGGTTCTATAGAACCAGGCTGAATCCGTAGAATCCCATGCCTGGATACCTCTCCAAAGAAAGACCAGATCTGCATAATTTTTGCTTTCTGGAAAGCTCAAGAAATTTTTCAGAAATAAAGATAATGTTGGATACAAGAAGTTTGCCCTGCAGTCAGCTTCTTTCTTTGTCTTATGATAAAAGGAAATTTACAAAAAATATGAAAAGTTTAAGAAAGTATGAATTAGAAGACAGCAGTGGACATACTAAGATTCCCTGTGTACTAGAATGAGGATTTAATTACTAAGACATCTATGCCATTCAATTTTGTTCAAGGGCAAGGTATGAAACCAGTTTACAATTTATTCGATTGTCCATTTGTCATTTGCTCTCTTTTAATAATTTGATGACAGAGCATGAAAGTCTCTATCTCTGTTCCCCACAATCTTCTATATGTTTCGGTGTCACCCCTGCGATCTACCCCAATCAATCCCACATATGGAGATCACAACTGAACCATTTTGCTTAAGTACTGTGCTGTATTAAATTATTTCAGATTCTGACTTCTGCTCCATACAAGAGCATAGGGTAACCTTAGCTTTGTATACTTTAATTAATTAGGCTAGGGATCCTGGGTAACTATGATTCTTTAGTTTAACCAGTAAATTCAAAAAAGCTTTTGCTCTAAGTATACTCCTTTGGTGATGGAAAGCTCAAGAATCCAGTCTTGGAAAAGATTATGCCTAAATTCACTAGAACCTCTGGTCACAACCATAATTCATTCCATAACTTTGGTCACAACCTGATTTGGTCATGACCCGAACCTAACTTTGGAAATTTGGTGTTTAAAAATAAAATGGCACGGAAGGGCCATGAAACAAAAATAAATCATAAATTTTTTGATCAGAACCTTATTTGGTCCTGGTCAGAAGCATTTGTGACCAGAGGTTCTACTGTATACAAACGTATTAACCTGTTCAATTGATTCACCAGCTAATTGCCATCTATTTTTCTGATGATGTTTTCCAAACACCATGATTTTTATTCAGATTTACTAATGGTTAGGAAGCTAACCTGGCAATAAGAGCTGAATCTTCTTAATAGCCTACATAATCCTACTTATGAATACAATAATAAAATCATATCATCAGCATAGAGCAAGCTGTTACAGTATGTATTTAGGATCGTCGGCATATGTACCATGGGATCCTTCATTAACCTTGGTAAGTCTATATAGTCTATAAACTAAATAATAATGGGGCCTTTATTTGTGTGAATACTGTTAGTCAGAACCCCATTAAACCCATACCACACCCTCAAATAGGTACTTATGTAAAGGGTTTTAATCAAAGCCAGCAGTCTAGGTTCTATTTTAAGAGATGTCAGTTTTCTCTTTGGTATGGTTAGCGAAAAGGACATCTAAAATCAGCTCTTTTAAAATCTAAGACTGGTATCATTATGTCCTATTGCTTATGTTTGCGTTATGTTGAATTCTAGTATGATATGGTCACTGTCACCCAAGCTTCCTGCAGTTTCAATGCCTTTCATCACTTCTTCTGTTTGTAAGAATTAAGTCCAGTATGGCTGTCCTTCTAGTTCCCCTTCTACCTTTTGGACAACAAAGTTGTCAGCTAGGTTGGTTAGGAACCTATTTGATTTCTCACTTGGTGCAGAATTAGTCTTTCAATTAACTATTGTAGTATGTTTCCTATATATATTTGTTAGTTGGTTAGCAAAAAGAGCACCTTTTTTTTCTGCTTGATTGGATGCCCTATAGTATACATCTATGGCCATGTCATTGTTTTTTTTTCTTTTATATTGACACATATGCATTCTAGGAAGTTTTCATCCTTGGTTTCATGCATTTCTGTAGCAATATAGTGGTTCTTTACATACAGTGCAACTCCACCACCTCTTTTATGGGGTCTAGTTTTTTAAAAGAGTTTGTATCCTTCTATCAGACTATGAGTCAATGAAATTTTTACTCATTCATCAGTTCACTCTGCATACATTGACAGACATTAGTACAAGCAGAAGCTTTGAAACAAAGAGGAGCATAGCTTTTATATTATTTTCTATTACTGCATAATTAAGGTACATAATTGCACATTTATGATCTAAAGTTACCTTGTTAATGACATAGTTCTATTTCTTGGAGGTCAAAAGTAAATCCCACTAAGATGGGAAGCAGTGTTGTTCACCTTAGGGTTTGCATCTATTTTTAAATGTTGAGAAATGAGTTGCCTGATTAAAATGGATGTTTGGCCAGTTCAGTGGGATTTTAACAGATTAATTCATCTGATTAAAACAATTAAGATGTTAATGGAATAACATATTTATTAGCATTGACCAGCTGGTAAAGTCTATAGGCGAAGTCTTCACTGGTGTGGGTATTAACATCAACAACGAATGAATCAATTAATGGGGGGAGGTGAAGGAATGTAATTGGATGAATTCTTTGGAAGGAGGGGATGGTTCCAGAGGAATAAGAGACAATGTAGTTGAGATATTTTATATGAGAGAAAGGGTGAGAACAACTCCTCCCAAACTGTTCACAGAGTATATTTTAGCTGCAGATAGAAGAATCTTCAGTCTGGCAAATGTTTGTCAATAGGCGTGCAATAATGAAAAATCCAGCTTGGAAGAATCACCATGTGTTATTCTTGGTTTTGGGGTCTGATAGTGTAACAGAATAATAGAGTTGGAATGGACATTGGAGGTCTTCTAGCCCAACTCCCTGCTCAGGCAGGAGACCCAATATCATTCCAAATGGCTGTCCAATCTCTTCTTAAAAACAACCAGTGATGGAGCACCACAACTTCAGGAGGCAAGTCCACTGATTATTTGTTCTCACTGTCAGGAAATTTCTTCTCAGTTCTAGGTTGATTCTCTCTCTGATTAGTCTCCATCCATTGCTTCTTGTCCTGCCTTCTTTGTGGAAGCCCTTCAAATATTGGAAAACTGCTATCTGTCACCCTTAGTCTTTCTCTTCATTAGATTAAACATACCCAATTCCTACTTCTGAATTTTTCCTAAGAAACAACCCCAAATATTGCCAGCTAATGAACGAGAATCAAGTTCAACTTGAAAGAAACTCTACTTTATCAACTTTAACTTTAACTGATCTTGAAAGGTTCAGCAGTACTAGAAAAAACACTACCAGAAAAATCTAGAGCTGTGAACAAGATTTGGAATCTAAAAGGAGGCAATTTCAAACCCCATCTTAAAACAAAAAAGAACATGTCTTTCTAGTTACCAAAAGCCGAATTCATCTTTAAATGAGAAAGACTTGAAATAGAAAAGAGATAATGCAGTCTTGGCAACACAATTTCTGTCGATAGTCTTTTGAACTGAAACCCTGAATAACACCAATGTTCACTTTCAGACCACAGGACGGGTATTGCTCTGTTGTGGTTCTAGACACTAAAAATATCCTTTTCCCACCTGCAGCATCTACAGCAACCAGCCAAGCTGAGTTTGGTTACCTTTGATCTCTGATTTGAGTTGCACTGAGTAACTTGTTTTGCCAAGAGAAACACCACTACGAGTAAAAATCTTGGTTGAAGTATTTACTTACTAAGCATATGGCATATCATACATGGACTAGCAATACAGGTAATCCCACGGTTATGAGTATTACCTTAACAAATGTTCAAAGTTATGCAATCAGCACCTCCTAGGGTTTCCGAACAAGGGCCAAAACTATGAATCTTGCAGCACCATGGCAGTTGTTCACCCTTACAAAAACCCGCTGAGGCTCTGCAACATTTGTCTGACATGTTGTCATTCAAAATGGAGTTTCTGAAGGGTGGCTTTATCCCTCAGAAGCCTCAGCCATCCAGAGGCCTTGCCTGGCACCTGCAATGAACCAGGGGAGGCCCATGGAGGGCTGAACGGAGTGTCGGAGGCCCGGATCCAACCCCCGGAGGCTTGGATCTGGTTCCCAGAGACTCCATTTCAGCCTGAAATGGGCTGGGGAAGTCCTACAGAGGTCTGAACGGAGCTTCGGTGGGATGCATGAGGTTGAAGAGCAGACTGCTTGCTAGGTCTTCATAAGGTAAGTGACCCAGTGTAGCAGGTTGGGAGAGGGAAAGCAATTTAGGAAGCGTGAGGTATTTCAGTGGGTTGGGGAGGCCTTGGGTGGTCTTAGGCTAGTGGCCTGCTCCATCAGTAGGTGCTCCATGGCCTTCTCCACCATGAAATACATCATGTGCACTTAACGAGCCTTGCATTCAGTTAACAAATGAGTGTGCAAAAGTAGAGAGTGATCTCTTTTAAGGTACAAGATTCACTTCCACAAATCCTTGAGTTACAAATGGAATGGCAGGCTCTGTTACATTTGTAACTTGAGGACTACCTGTTAATGTTTCAACCAGATTAGTAGAACTCAATAAAATATCAATGTTAAGACTTCCTGGTGACATCGTGGTGAGATTGGATGTGAGGAGTGGGTCTCCCTGCTCCTGCTCTGAGTTCTCTCCATTGGAGGGCTCTGAAAGGAGCTAAAGCCACCCTGTAGGAGTGGGTGAAGAAGAGAGGGGCACTCTGCAGGTTGTGGACAGCAGCAACTCTCCTGCCTGACCTAGGGCTTCTTTTCTCTCATCCATGATGAGGAGAACAGGCAACCATCATGGCTGCCATGAAGCTGGGACAGTTGAGGCAACAAAGAAATGTGGAGGAGTGGTGTAGATGAACAGTGACTGGAGCTAGATGGGAAGATTTCTTTTTTTATTTAGACTCTAACCTTAAAAGGGAAAAAAGAGGAAAATGCAGGAAAACAGATTCTTAGAACTATTTGTTAAAGTGGCAAACAACTATAGAAAGAAAAATCCTAGACCCAAAAGAAAGCAACTAAGGGGAGAAAGCTAAAGATTTTTTAAAACATAGAAAATTAGATTTTTTAAATTGGGTAGGCATTGTTTTGGAAAGGCATTATAAAATGCTGGAACTATTTCCTTGAATTGACTTGAATAGCTAACTTTGCTTCTATAAATTGAACTAAATATGGATTAATAAATTTATCAGATTTGAAACAATGCTGGAAACTAAGCTGAGAACACCATCTACTGGTGAATGGAAAATATACCACACTCCTACAAGTCTAGGAAAAATTTTGATAACTGTTTTGTAACTATCTACTTTATGATTTCTGGAGACTATTGTGAGAATAAGGATGACAAGTAAAGTAAAGTGAAAATTGGACTTGAATATATTGGTTTTGGACTTGAGTAAGAGTGGGACTTATTAAAATAAGACAAGATACTCTATCTGGGGAAATGAGTGAGATATAAAGAGAAATGGTATTGATGTTTCAAAGTATTAGTGGTACTATGACAAAGAACCACAGAGAGATAAAGAACCTAATGCATAAAGGGGAAAATAGAAAACATGCTACAACTACAATGAATGAAGATCAAAGAGTTCAGGAAAGAGACGAGATAGCAGAAAGAAAGGCTTGAGACAAATCAGCAATCAGCAAACAAAGTAAGAAGATGAGAAGGAGAAGGAGAAAGAGAAGGAGAAGATGATAAAGATAATAATGACTGATGAAATAAACCAAAGGAAAAGTACTTTGAGAGATTTAAAAATGGAATTAGATAACCTGGAAGATACTTTTGAAAGGGAAATAGAGGTTTGGGTGGACACTTTGGAGACCTGGAAGCTTAGGAGGATAGAGATGGGAGAAACAGACTGAATAGTGAAGACACAGATGCTGATAGAGGTAAAGACCCAAGAGAGGATGGGAGGCAAGCCAAAAAATGAATAAAAATTGAAGTATTAAAACAAATAAGAAATGATGGATAGAAACTAATTTTTTCCATTTTTTCTAATATAATGATTAAAAATTAGAATATAGATAGAAATAAGAATACATACCTTTACATAAAACAACAGTGAGATAGAAAAATTGGAGGTTGAAAGATAGTATTATTAGGTATGTTTAACTAATAGGGTGACTGGTACTTGAATGGTGTATTGTGATTTTGAACAACCAAATAATGAAGGATTATGTCTTAATACAAACGTGTGTATTAACATTAGGATTAGTAATGGTAGCCTGATTAGAAGTTAGAATGAAGGTAGAAATAAGAAATGGGGGAATATTGGCAGATACCATTTTTATATAATAGAATATAAGTAATAATTAGATGGAAAGATTAGAGGTTGAAAAATGATACAACTATGTATGTTTAATAATATTGGCATTAAAATGGAACATTGAAATATTGAATAACTACTCTAAAATAATCATGTATATCAATACTAGGATTATATCAGTTTGATTAATGTAACAATTATTATTATCATTATTATCATTATTATATACTTTATTCATTAAACATGAAACTTAATCAACTGAATATTTAAAAATGTATCACAATTATTAACTGGCACTGATGGTTGATACAGGTTGCTGCCAGCATCCTAGGCATTGACCAAGTATTTTCTTAAAATATACAGTGTTCTGAGAAGTGCAGGTTGTTTGCAGTTCTGCTGGTGTTATTGCAGGAAGTTGCAATTTCTTGATGTACTGTATAAAATTCTTGTACATGGTGCCAAGTGCCTTGATGACAATAGGTATCAGTGCCACATGTTTCATCCATAATTGGTAGTTTCAATGGTCAGGTTGCAATATTTTGTGATTTTTTTTTCTATTTTTTTTCTGACTCTGGCATCTTCTGGTACAGCAATATCAATAAATTGTATGCTTTGGTTTTTGATGATTGTGATATCTGGCGTGTTGTGTTCTAAATGATGATCCATCTGTATTTGAAAATCCCACAAGATCTTCACCTTCTCATTTTTGACTTTTTCCACTTTGTGTTCCCATGACTTTTTGGATACAGTTAAGTCATATTTTTACATGTTTGCTTTCAAAAATGTACAAATATTTTTGCTGATTCCAAAGTTTTCCAGACAGGCTATCGGGTAATCAGTGAATTGCTTTCTTGTAATCAATCCATGCCATATTCAAATTTGTTTTTCTTCATCTTGTATTTTTAGTACCATTTTGTCAATGAGCAGCTGATCTTTTATTCCTTTTGATTTTTTATAATTTCCTTTTTGTTCTACTGGATACAAGTTGTTTTCTATCAGATCATTGAATATTGAATTTGCCAGTATTCTTGTAAAAAGTTTGAACATTGTTGGCAGACATTCATTGGGGTGATAGTTTGCTTAAGTTTTTGATGCCCTTTTCTGGATCTATTCATTATCAAGTATGTTTCAGCAGCTGGTACTATTTTCTTCGCTATGTTGCTTTTGAAACATTTTATCAAGTTAGTGGCATGCTGTGATGGAAAGCTGGTCAGGTGTTTTTAGGCTGTATTCCCTGCTTTCATCCAGGCTAGGGTTGCATTCGACTTCGTTGACCATTCTTTTGGCTGGTTTTTGCAACCATGTCAGTGTAAGTTACAATATTTTCCATTTCGTTTCGTGTTTGTTTGTTGGTTTGATATCTTTGATCCAGGAGACAGTTTTGTTGTATTGCCACGTTGGGTTATTCCACAGTTTCTTCAAAAGTTCAAGTTTTTTCTTTACATGGGGTGACATTAGTGTTGGACTCAGATTTTCCATTCAAGGGATGGTAGAGTATGTGTATGTTTTCTTTTGAAACTGGACATTTTTCACTAAATTGTTTTTATTATCCTCATGATTTTTTCACAATTTTTCTTTGCTGTTGTATTCAACATAGATTTTTATTTTCCAGTGATTTTGTTATTGTTTTTTCCAGGTTGTATTTTTTGATGATAAACTATATTTTTCAGTTATTGTTCTTTAGTTTTACCTTTCTTTTCCAAGTACTTTAATTGCTACGCATCCACTTCAACAGTTTTTTTAAATTTTATTTTCAAGTCTAGATTTTCACTTTGGTGTTCCATTGTGTTTTCTTTTTCTGGCTTTTTATAAACCAGTTCTGCAGATAATGGTGGCTGTGCTATAAATTAGTTGGTTGGGTTTCATTCATAGTGTGCTGGAATCGGGATGAAGTTAAAATGTTGTTCATGGCAGTAACAGATCTTCACTTCATTTTCTAGTGCAACTTAGGGTAATGGAGTAGTCGCTTTTCTTTCTATGTTTTTCTTTGATGTGGTGGTTTTCAATATTTTCATTATATTTCTATACTTTTGAGTTGTTGCACAGGGGGATCTTCATCCTATATGTTAGTTTCTTCCACTGGTTGGTCAGTTTGTTCAGGTGTTGGAGCAGTTTCTTCAGATTCTTCATCATTATTTGTTGTTTTCTTTTTAGCCAATATTTTTAGATGTTGCGTTTCCACATCTGTTGCGAACTTTATTACGATGATGAAACATCTTTTGATCCATTAATCTTTGTTTCAGTATGTCACTTTCGGATGTTTTTCCTTCTACAATTGCATCATTTGTTTTAGAAATCCCCTGGCTGTTGGTTCTTCCTGGTAATAATATTAATGGATTTCTTGATTTTTCTCGGTTGTCCAAGTTTTATGCTTTTGTTCCAGTTGCTTTGCAGTTGCACCCCTGGTTCCCCAGCAGTACAGCTGAGCTGTAGCCAGTTTCAAAGATATCAGGAGCCATGCATCTGATGGGCCTTTTGACAACCGCCGGGACCCGTCCCGGGCGACAATCAATCCAGTGGTGAATTTTGTTGATTCCTTCTCATCATTAGGTGATGTAGATGCCTGGGTTGGTTCATGTGGCTAAGCCACTTCCTATCTGAAACGCAATCCCTAACTGGATCGCTATCCCAGCCCAGCACCATCAGGACCTAACTGACCTGTTTGGTGGCAGAAAGACAGGATCAGGAATGGGGGGGGGGAGAGAGGAAAGCAGCCTTTCTGTTTATTATTATTGTTATTATACACAAAAAATACACAAAACAAGATTAATATACTGGGTTTCGTATCACAAATCACTAGTCGAACACTATTCATTAAAAATGAAACTTAGTCAACTGAACTTACAGCAGCAACAACAACAATAATAATAATAGCAGTAGTACCGTGTTTCTCACATAATAAGGCAGGGCCTTATTTTTTTTTGACCCCTGAAAAAACGGCTAGGCCGTCTTTTCGGGGGTGACTTAATTTCCTTACCCACCTAGAGCGGCCCATACACACGTGCCTCTCCACGAGGCCATTTCTATCAGCCGATCGAAAGCTCCCTTGAAGACAGAGTCCCCAGCTGCTTCGGGGTGAGGCGTGGCTGCCCCTTCCCCTTGCCTTTAGGGCAGTCTCTTTCTGGTGATGGCCGGTAGAAGTGGCCTGGCGCACACACACACTCCCCTCACCACGAAGTGGCTGTTGACCACACTTGGGGAGCTCCCATCACCGGAAAGAGACTGCTCTAAAGGCGAGGGGAAGGGGCAGCCACACCTCACCCCAAAGCAGCTGGGACTGTGTCCTCAAGGGAGCTTTTGATCGGCCAATAGAAGTGGCCTCACGGCGAGGGGAGTGTGTGTGTGCGCTCGCCCCAGGCCGCTTCTACCGGCCGATCGAAGTGGCTGTTGACCGCACTTGGGAAGCTTCCATCGCCGGAAAGAGGCTGCCCTAAAGGTGAGGGGACTGGGGCAGCCATGCCTCACCCCGAAGGCAGCTGGAGACTGTGTCCTCAAGGGAGTTTTCAATCGGTAGATAGAAGCGGCCTCATGGCAAGGGGAGTGTGTGTGTGTGCTCGCCCCGAGGCCACTTCTACTGGCCGATCTGGTGACTCTGCCTTCAAGAGAGCTTCTATCAGCTATCAGTGTATTCTAGCCTAGGCTACCTGCAGGTCACTCCTAAAAGCAAGTTTTCTCCCCCCCACCCCTGCCCTTTCCCCCCATTTCTCTTCACCACGTGTAGTTCTAACGAACGATGTGAGAAATGGCAGGGAAACGCATGGTTTTAATAGGCCTAAATTTAGGGGATGAGGCTTAATTTCACCTCATGCCTAGAAATCATTCTGGGCCTTCCTATTGGTGGAGGCCGTATTGTTGGAGAAACAAGGTAGTAGTAACTATTTGGGGCATTTGGGGTCATCAACAGATTTTTCTATTCTGGCTTTGACTGCATTCGTTCTGATGGCTTGTTCCTGGGCTGCAAGAATCAGGCCTTTGTCTCTTTCTTCAGTGTTCCGTTGGTCAGCCATAACTAGGTCTTTTTCTTATCTACTTTTCCTTGGATCTTTTCAGGAAACTCTCCATCCAGTGCTTTGTTACACCAACTGTTAGCCCGAGTTTGCATCCCTGTTTTCCTGTATTGATTCTTGGTTTGCTGCACTTTGAGCAACTTCCTATTGTTGACCTCCATCGAAGCTGGTTTAACACTGTCTTTCACATAATCTGCCAGAGCATGCTTCTCTTCTTTGACTGTCTGCTTCACTTGCAAAAGTCCTCTGCCACCTGATTTTCTGAGCAAATATAGCCCGTCAATTTCACTACGTGGGTGCAGCGCATAGTGTATGGTCATCAGTTTTCTCATTTTCCTATCTAGGCTGTCCAGCTCTGCCTTGTGTCCAGTTTATGATCCCAGCAGTATATCTGATGATGAGTATGGCCCGGGTATTTATAGCCTTGATGGTGTTACCACCATTCAGTTTGCTTTTTAGAAATTTTCTGACCCTTTGTGTGTATTCTTTGCTGACCACATTTGATTCTTTGCTGACCACACTTGCCCATGCTTGATATTGTCCAGCTGCAGTATGCCCAGGTATTTGTGGGCTTTGGATTGGTGATACTTGATGGTTTGTCCATTGGGCATTTCAATTCCATCATTTTCTATGATTTTTCCTTTCTTCAGTGCCACTGTGACACATTTGTCCAGGCCTGGATTTAGATTTCCGATTTTCCATAAAACTTCAGATCATCCATGTACAGCAGGTGAGATATTTTCTGTGAATTTTTAGTAGTTTGATAACCCAAGTTAGTTTTCTGTAAAATTGTTGATAGGAGGGTCATGGAGATGATGAAACAGCAGAGGTGACAAAGAATCATCCTAGAAAATCCCTCCAATCTGTAGCTTTCACTTTCAATAAACAGTTCTGTTTTCCAGTGCTTCGTTGCATTTGTAGTGAAAGTGCCAATGCATTTGCATATTCTGATGACATCCAGGCACTTGATGATCCAGCTGCATGGTAGTGAATCAAATACTTTCTTGTAGTCAATCCAAGTTGTATGCAGATTTGTTTTTCGGTTTTTTCAGGTCTCTCGAATCATTTTATCAATCAGGAGCTGATCTTTTGTGCCTCTGCTTCCTCATTTGTTTCTTTTCTGCTCTACTGGTAAGATGTTATTTGCTTCTAGGTAGTCCTGGATCCTGTCAGCTATGATGCCAGTCAGCAGCTTGAACATGATTGGCAGACACATTATTGGCGTGTAATTTGCAGGTGTTGCCCCTTTTGCTGGATCCTTCTGTATCAAGTAGGTTTTCCCAGCTGTTAACCATTCACTGATGTTTCCTGTCTGCAGCATCTCATTGAATTGTTCGGCCATTTTTTCACGCAGTCTGGTCAGNCTGTTGCTTATCATTTCAGTAGTTATTTCCAGTTGGTCCATTTTGTTCTTGGAGAATTTCATCTCAAAGTCTCTGATACACCCAGCATTTTTGTTGTAACATTTCTCAGTCTCCCACAGGTCTTTCCAAAACTGAGCAGTTGCCATTTTCTCAGGTTTTTCAATTTTCATATCCCCTATCTGATTCAGACTCTGTTAGAACCGTTTTTGGTCTGATTGGAACAATTGATTTTGTTTGTACTGGATGACTCTGGCTTCATAGCTTTCAATTTTTCTTGCTGTTATCTGCTGCTTCACAATTTCCAATGCTTCATCCATTTTTCTTGTGCTGAGCCTGTACTTTTTGATCAGATGTTTCTCGATCTTGCTGTTCTTCTGCTTTTTCTCCTGCAAATTTTTCAAGTTGCTTGCATCTGCTCGCAGGCTCTTGATTTTCAACTCCAACCCGATTTTCCACTGTGGCTTTCCAGTCAATTTTCTAGGGGGCTGTAGCTGTTGAATCCCCAATTCTTCTGTTATTATAACTGCTGCACTGTAGGCAAGCTGATTTGTTTGTTCAATTGATGTTATCTGGACTGTGGCAAGTGCATAATTCGCATCTATCATCAATGGTACCAGATATTTTCTAGGCACAGTCTTCAATGTTGGAAACCTTTTTCTTTCTGCATTTGATACAGCATGTGCCAAGATTTTAGCTTTCAGTTCTTGCTGCCTGACACTCCTGGTGTTTCAATGATGACTTCAGGCCCTTGCTGTTCCTGTTCTTGCAAAATATCTGCATTTTCTTTGAATTCAGGCTGTTCAGTTGCTCCAGATGCTATTGGAGTGTTTTCTGCTGCCACTTCAGCAGTCTGCTGTTCAGCAGTCTGTGTTCCCATTTCACAATTTTTCCATTTTTCTTCAAGTTCAACTTCACTAAACACTTCGTTCCTATTGATGAATCATTGCTGATTGGCTAATTGTAATTCAGTTATTCTTGAGTCTGAGTATTCTTGTTTCCATAATTTGTACATCCTTTTTTGGTAGCCTCATTTTTCTGGTTCCGCTTTGTAGTAGCATTTCATTACAGTGCGGTTCTCTGATATAGTGTATTTCTGCTGCTTCTTAGATTGTTCAGCTTCCAGTAAACCTGCAAGCCCATGCCCTGGTTGCTCATCTGTGGGACCTGTGGCCTGTAGCCTACTTGTTGATGGATACCCAGGTTTCCCAACATCCAATGCAGTCCTTGTTAACCCGGGTGATGACCGAGCTGGTATAGGCTTCATTTGGTTGTGTTTCACCATGATTTATTGCATGGGTTGTTAGGTGCACTCAGTCCTGCTCCTCAGCCAAGACCTCTCTGGCATGGTTGGACCTACTGGTAGTTTGCACTACCACCAACACAGCTTTCAGCTTCATTGGAGCAGTTAAGCCCCCCACCACCACGTCATTATGATTATGATCATGATCATGACTATGATTATTATTGCTGTTTGTATAAAAATGAATTACTCCCAGAATCCACCCTGTTCATATATTGATATTGATGTATATTTAAAAATAAAAATCCAATAAAACTTTATATATACATACAGTTTTTTATATGTGTGTGTATATACACACACACACACGCACACACACACACACACACCAATGTCTAGGCCATCTAACCATTGAAGCACAGCATCATTTATATAAAAAAAAAACCCAGATACTGGACCAGTATATGCCCTCAGCTTTACAGCCAGTCAGAATATGATCTACTGTTTGACAGTTGGTTGAAGTAACATCTGGAAATACATACAAATTAACCGTCAACTAAAAAAAAATAAATACTCCTTTGGTTTTTTAGTTGCCAGCAGAAAGGGAGTGGGAGAAAGTAGCGCATTCTTCAAATGTTTCAGATAATCACCTTGGCAGCCCAAAGTTGTTGGCACACAAAAATATTACTGGAAAGCATGATTGATGACTCTTGGCTATGGATGTGTTCCATTGGAGAATATACATCCAGGGGGTGTGGAGATGACCAGGGTCAAGGGGGAAATGAATGATGCATCCAGCCAACACCAACATGGCAATTCCTACTAAAACATTTTTTTTACTCTGAGAGATGCAACTAGAGACTTATGATTTGAATGGGGGTGGATTTGTTGGAGTCCTGACAGCCAGCTGACACCAAAAATTCAACATTCCAGGATACCTGACCCCTGACCTCTTCAATCACTTCCTGACATCTGGAATGGGTGGAGAGAAAGTCAGGTTGACATGGCAGAGGGGGAGCTGTCAGAAGAAATCCTTCTAGAAACAGCCGAGCTACAAACAGAAGCTGAGGATGTAATCACAGGTGAAGCTGAGAGGTCTGAACAAATAAAGGAAATGAAACCCCCCACAGCTTTGGAAGGTGAGCTCCCCCACCCTAAAAAGGGAGGAAAGCCCCTGAGCAAGCTGGCAAGAGTGGAATGGATATGGGATTGAGAACAAGCCGGAGCCCCAAAGCTCCCGTCGGAATCCCTTGAGGAGATCCAAGAGCAGATGAAGAAAGAATTTGTCCTGGCTGCCGTGAGAGAGGAGGGCCCATCATGCTGCCCAAAACAGAGGGGACCTCCTACAGAGCCTTCTGAAGTCAGGAGAAGCAGGCAGGATTACAGCCCTCCTCTCCTACACAGCAGAAGAAGAAAGAGCCCATGCAGCAACCAGTGCCTCTCCCATGCAACAGGCAGCTTCTCTCTCCTTCTGCATGAACTAGAGCCGGGGAGGAAGGTCAGCCATCTCAAGTACAGATTTACAGAGGGCAACAGGAACAGGGCAGAGCAGAGCTCTATGAATCACCCCAGTTCAGGGGGAAATTTGATGGGGACCCAGACCAGCGAGCTCTATTCCTTGACTCAGCTGAGATCCACCTAGAACATTTTCCCAATATGGCTTATGTCCCCAAAGATGGGGAATAAGGGAGTTTCCCAAGTCTTAATAGATTCAGGCTGCACCAGATGCCTGATCAATCTGACCACAGTCCTAAAACTGGAGATCAGAGTGAGAAAGCTAGCCCGCCCAATCCGGTTTGAACAAGTAAATGGCTCCCTGCTGGGAGGAGCCTATGCCACTCACTTAACCAAACCAGTGAGACTAGAGCTAGCAGAACATTGGGAAACAATTCAATTCATAGTGTCTCCCAAAATGACAGATGCAGTCATGCTGGGACTTTCCTGGCTAGACAAGTGGAGCCTAACCATCTGGTGGCAGGAGGGCAGATGCAGATTGAGGATAGCAAAGGGACATCAATCCCTTCCACACCATTGAATAGAAGCACTGCCAATGCAGGAAACCCCCTCTGAGAGTTCACCAGAACAACTGGCAGCCATCTCCAACAGAACTCCAGAGGCTGGACAGATCCCAAGAGAATACCAGGACCTTGCTGAAGTACTGAAGTGACATCCTACCTCCCCACCATGAAACAGACTGCACCATTGAAATCATCCCCAGGGCAAAGTTACCAAAGCCCAAAATGTACGCCATGATGTTGCATGAAATGCAAGAAATGCACAAATATATAGACAAAAATCTAGAAAGGGGTTTCATTGAGCTGACCAAGCTATGGGTTGCAGCCCCAGTCATGTTCAAAGAAAAAAAAGATGGGACCATGATATTATGTGTGGACTTTAGAGCAATCAATGGACTATATCCCCTCCCGCTCATGAAGGACATGCTATCCCACCTGGCCAAAGGGAAGATCTTTACCAAATTAGACCTTAGAGAAGCATACTATCGAGTCCGCATCAGAGAGGGAGATGAATGGAAAACAGCATTCAACTGCCCCTTATGGAGTTTTCAATTCAAAGTCATGCATTTCGGACTACAGGGAGCCCTGGTAGTGTTCATGCAATTAATAAATCAGGTGTTACATGAACATCTTTATAAGGGGGTCCTTGTCTACTTGCAACATTCTCATCTACACTGAGATGATGGATGACTACATACTCCTAGTATGCCAAGTAAAACTTCTAGCAGCAAATCTGTACATCAAGCTGTCAAAATGCAAATTTCACCATGCACAGTTGGACTACCTAGGATACCAAATCTCCAATGAAGGTATAGATTTGGACCCAGCCAAAGTACAAGCCGTCCTTAGTTCGCAAGCCCCTTGCACCCACAGAGAGTTACAAAGCTTCCTGAGGTTTGCAAACGTCTACCAGCAATTCATCCCCTCCTTTGCAAGGATTGCCAAACCCATGATGGATCTTCTAAAAACAGGGAGTACAGAAATGAAACCCTGCCTAGGACAACTCCGACAGTGGGACCTAACCTGCCAAAAATAACTTGAAACGCTGAAAGAACTATTTGCAAAAGAACTGGTGCTGAAGCACCCTGACCCCAAACAACCATTTGTCATTCAAGCAGATGCCAGCAACATGACAGTGGAAGCAGTATTACTCCAAATAAATGATCAAGGAAACCTACAGCCCTGTGACTATACCTCCTGCAAACTCACAGACATAGAGAGATGATGGGCTGCATGTGAGAAAGGTGGGCACTGCAAACCTGGTGTCACCTGTTGGAAGGTGGCCAGAAGTTGTTCGAAGTTTGGACTGACCACAAAAATCTGGAAAGCCTTAGGACCCTATGAAAACTATCATCCAAACAAATCTGCTGGGCCCAATACTTCAACCAATTCAACTTTGTGCTAAAACACATCCCGGGGGGAAAGAACTTTCTGGCTGATGCCCTCTCTTGCATGGCCCAGTACAAATGCGAAAGGGAGATGATTATAAATGCCAACATACCCTCCTATCCAAATCGCTGTCCAAGTAACCACCAGGCAACAATGCCGTGATTGACAAGACCGACCCGCAGATGACTTAACTACAAAATTAAAAACCAAACTGCTAGCCTGGAGATGACCTAGCCTGGAAAGGAACAAAACTCCCAGAATCCCTACATACTCTAGTCCTTCAGAGGAGCCATGATGCCAAACCAGCGCGCCACTTTGGGTTCTTAAAGACTTTACAGTTAGCTCAGAGGTAATTCTGGTGGCCTGGCATAAAGAAAGATGTGGACAGCTATGTGAAGCTATGGCGTCATTTGCACCATGATGAAAAAAAGACCAGGAACACCACACCCCGGTTTGCTAGAGACAGTTGCAGAACCAACGAGGCTGTGGGAGGAGATCGCTATGAATTTCATAATAGAGTTATCAAAAAGTGGAGGAAACACAGTGATCTGGACTGTAATAGACTTATTTTCCAAACAGGAGCATTTCATACCATGCAGCGGGCTACCCTCAGCCCACCAGTTAGCCAAGCTGTTTTTGAAACATGTCTACCGCCTGCATGGAGTGCCACAGAGAATTATCTCAGACAGAGGAGTTCAGTTCATGGCCAAATTTTGGAGGGAGTTCTTGCAGAGTTATTGGGTCATCCCAGGGTCTTAGCTCAGCTTTTCATCCAAGCACCAATGGGTGGGGGCAGAGAGATTGAATGCCATGGTAGAGCAGTATCTGAGGTGCTATGTGAATTATCAGCAATCCAGTTGGGTGGACCTCCTGCCTTTTGCGGAGGTCGCAAACAATAATGTAGCAGTAGCACAGGATTAACCCCCTTCAAAATAGCGAGTGGCATGGACTTTGTCCTAATGCCTGAATATCCAAGGGATTCCTCCTGCTCAGTCAGCCTGACCAATTGGATGTCAATGCTGAAAGCAACTTGGGAGAATATTAAAAAGGCACTTGCAAAAGCAGCACGGAGCTAAAAGAAACAGGCAGACAAACACAGGGCCCCACAAAGGCCATTCCAGGTGTGTTTCTCCACCAAATACTTGAGGGTAAGGCTGTCTAGTAAGAAGTTGGGGCCAAAGTTCATGGGACCTTTCCCTGTAGTAAAGGTCATCAACCCAGTCATGGTGCAACTGAATTTGCCCCAACTGCTAGGGAAAATACACCCAGAATTCCATAGTAGTCTCTTAAAACCTATGTTGGGACCAACCCTAAGGCTGCTACCTCATGAACCCCTAGACCCCGTGGTCATAGGGGACCAAACCCATTATGAGGTCCAGCGAATCCTCAATTTGAGGTGGTGCAAGAGATAACTCCAATATTTAATCAAGTGGAAAGGCTACCCCTTATCAGAGGCATCTTGAGTAAAGAATAGGAATGTCCAAGCCAAACACCTTGTGATAAGATTCCATGCAGAAAACCCAACTAAACCTGGAGGGGGGTGTTTTCGCAACCCTAAATTCTATATCTGTAATAAATTTGCTTTTTGTGTTGTACAGGTCACCTTCAAGAAATAAGGAGAACTGAATGTCAATTAAAAAAAATACTCTTTTGGTCTTTTAGTTGCCAGCAGAAAGAGAGTGGGGGAAAGCAGTACATTCTTAAAATGCCTCAGATAATTGCTTTGGCAGCCCAAAGCTGTCAGTGAGAAAAAATATCACTGGAGAGCATGATTGATGATTCTTGGCTATGGATGTGTCCCATTGGAGAATATACATCCAGGGGGTGGGGAGGAAGACCAGGGTCAAGGGGGAAATGAATGATGTATTTTAGTGTCGGCTGCACCTAACTAACGCCAATATGACCATTCCTAATAAAACAATTTTTTTACTCTGAGAGATGAGGCTAAAGACTTATAATTTGAAAGGGGGTGGATTTGTTGGAGCCCTGACATTAACAAGTTGGAAGGGACCTTGTAGGTCTTCTAGTCCAACACTCTGAGCAGACCCTGCACCATTTCTGAGAAACAGCAGTCCAGTCTCTTTTTGAAACCTTCCAGTGATAAAGCTCCCACAACTTCTGAAGGCAAGCTGTTTCATTGGTTGACTACTCTCACTGAAAAATTCTCCTTATTTTCAGTTTGAATCTCTCCTTGTTCAGTTTTCATCCATTATTCTTCGTCTGGCCTTCAGGTCTGGTGTCCTCTCTGGGGAAGCTCCTCAAATATTGGAAGATTGTTATCATGTCTCCCCTGGTCCTTCCCTTCACTAGACTAACCATGCCCCGTTCCTGTAACTGTTCATCATATGTTTTAGCCTCCAGTCCACTTATCATATTGCTTGCTCTTCTCTGCATTCTTTTTAGAGTCTTAATATCTTTTTTATAGTGTGGTCACCAAAGCTGGTTGCAGTATTCTAGGTATGGTCTTACTAAGACTTTGTAGAGTGGTATTAGTATTTCACTTGATCTTGATTGTATCCCTTTGTTAATGCAACTTAGGATTGCATTGGCTTTTTTGGCTGCCGCTGCACACTATTGGGTCATATTTAATTGATTGTCCAAGATCCCTCTCACAGTTACTTCTACTCAGCTTGGTTTCACCCAGTCTATATGTGTCCTTTTGGTTTTTCTTGCCTAAGCGTAAGATTTTACTTTTTTTTCTACATTGAATTTCATTTTGTTAGATAGGGCCCAGCATTCAAGTCTGTCAAGATCCACCTATATTTTGAGACTATCATCTAAGACAGTGATGGCAAACCTTTTTGGCACCAAGTGCCCAAACAGGAATGCGAACACATGCACATGCATATGAGCATGCCAAAGCGCCAGAAAACCAAAGACCAACTCGGTGCATGCATGCCTGTTTTTTGGCCATTTTCAGGCTTTGGGGGGACCATTTTCAGGCTGTTTTTGGGATGTTTTTGGCCTGAATATAGCTCAAAAAATGGCCTGTTTTCTGGCCATTTCCCTTTTCTTCTTTTTCCTTCCCTCTTCCTTCTCATTTCTTTCTTCTTCCTTCCCCTCTTTCCTTTTTTCCTTCCTTGTTCTCTTCTCATCTTCCCTTCCTTGCCTTTCCTCTTGCAAAAGGGGAAACATTTCTTGATGCCTCCTTGCCTTGTGATCAAATGCAACTTTTACTACAAGTTTGTGGACACTTAAAAGACTGAAAATAAAGCAGGCTCAGTTTATCTCATGCTTTAGTGGGCATCTACACTTTTAATGGGGCATCTACAGACAACACTACAGCAAAACTGTCAAAATGGTGGCTGTGATAGCTGATCAGAGTTCCTTTGTTTTTTATGTGCAACACCTTTAGTGTTTAGGAACAGAGCTCGGTTACTTGCTTTTCTATTAATACATAATCCTTAAAAGGACTCTCCTGTAGGGACTCTGCATGGTCTAATTCAGAGGTCCCCAATATTTCTGTCACTATGGACTGGTTTCATGGAAGACAATTTTACCATGGACCTGTGTGTGTGAGAGAGAGGGGGGGTGGGGGGAAGGGGAGGGGAGATAAGTGTACACTTTGGGAAAGAGGCACAGACAGAAGTGGTAAATTAAATAGTAGGTGGGCCACGCATGGAGTAAAATAAGTGTGAGTTTGTTACTTAAGACCTGTCAGCAGATGATTTTTCTCCAGTCCAGAGGAAAATCAGAAAAAACACACAGGGAAGACTTCACGAGTAAGAGTTTTCTTTTGCTCCAGGGGAAAATCAGAAAAAAGACATGGAAAAGCCTTCACAGGAAAAGGCTTTTTTGTTCTGCTCTGGAAGAAACAGAAGAAATCTTCACTGGAAGAGGCTCTCTGCTTTTGCTCCAGAGGAAACCCCCAATCAAAGACCCAGGGAAGCAGAAAGAGGATGAATGGCCACCACCTGCACTTCTCAATGGTTCAGTACAGTGTTTCCCTTCCAGATTAGCCCTATGACTTTCTGCTTCTAAGAAAGTGGGAAGGGAGGTGAGGGAGAAGAGACAATACTAAACCTTCCATCAAAACAAATCAAAGTCCATTAGTCTTGGAAATGATGCAGATGAGAGGGATTCCTTTGGAGACACAGCGATGGTGAAAAATTGCTTCTCCCTTCCCCTATTTGCACTCAGAGAAAGACATCCACCTACACACACACACCTTGGGAGGGTCCCCCTCCAACGAAACTTTGGGAAAGCTCCCAGTTTCAAGTTGGGCTGCTGCCTGCTTGCCTTGCAAACTTGGAGAGGTGAGTGAAGGGAACGCAAGCCCAGTTGGGGTCCCAGGAGAGGGAGAGGAGGCCATTTTTCAGGCCATTTTCGGGAGTGTTTTCATTCTGTTTTGGGGCAGTTTTCAGACCATTTTTCGGGCCTGAAAACAGCCTGAAAAAGGCCCGAAAAATGGCCTGTTTGACCAATTTTGGGGTTGCTTTCCGGCACTCTGGTTCCCACAAAGACCAGCTGGCCAGTGTGCATGTGCATCCCAGAAACCAGAAGGACAGCTGGCAATGGTGCGCATGCCCACTGATCACGGATCTATGCTGTTGGCTATTCCTGCCAGCTTAGTATCATTTCGAAATTTGGTAAGTTCCTCTTCTATTCCCTCATCTAAGTCATTTATAAAGATATGGAAGAGTACTGGGCCTAAGAAAGAATCTTGTGGTACCTTACTGCTTACTTCCCTATATGTAGATGTAGTACCATGAAGGACTGCACATTGAGTATGGTTTGTCAGTCAGTTACAAATCAATCTGAGGGTGATGCTATCTATCTCACTTTTTCCTAGCTTACCAAGAAGTAGATTGTGTCCTACTTTGTCAAATGCCAAACAAAGATAATCACTTTGCAAAATCCTCCTTTCTTGGGACAAAACCAATAAACATGTATTTCAGCATAATCAGGCCAAAAGCTTATAATATTGGGCAATGTCTACCTTAAAATGCAATAAGACTCTTGTTTACCATATTTGTTTTTTTTGTGTCATAGAGCAGATGTGTCATAGTGGGTAAGAAAGTGAGTGGTATTTTGGGAAATTACTAGTTCAAATCAATTGCTGTAATGGACAGATGTGGCATCCTTTGGCAATCCCTGGAAGCTTTAGTTCCTTACTTGCAGTGTAACCTCAGGGAGTCCACTGGGACATTAGCATTGCACGGGAAGCACTTTGAGCCCTGCAATATACTCTCTCAAAAAATGAAGGATTTTTGTTATGGCTAATGAGGAATTGTAACAAAAAATTGTAGGCTGAAGCCACTGCTGTTTTTTATTCTTGTTTCTTTTAAGGCCCTGTCACACTGCCCAACGGATGCAAAACGTTTGTAAAAAGGACACAGCGGAGGAGAAAAATGTTCCATCCGTTTGTTGTCCGCTCTCAAAAGGGCAAAAATTTACATAAGCAGAGCGGATAACATGGAAGGAACGGACAGGAGGAGGACGCAGAGCGGATGGAAAGCGGATGCGGAACGGAAGCCTAGCGGATGGAAGCGGATGGAAGCAGATGCAGAGCGGATGCAGAGCGGATGCAGAACGGATGCGTAGAGGATGCAGAGCGGATGCAGAGCGGATGCGTAGAGATGCAGAGCGGATGCGTAGAGGATGCAGAGCGGATGCAGAGCGGATGCATAGAGGATGCAGAGCAGATGCAGAGTGGATGCGTAGCAGATGACGCGGATGCGTAGCGCATCCGTTTTCATCCTTTCTCCGTCCGTGCTACTAACGCTGCGCATCCGTTCCGCTTCCTCCTGATCCATTTACCGCTGGAACGGATTTGAGTTGCGTGGATGTGCAGCGGATGCCTAGCGGATATAGCAGATGCGTAACGGATGCAGAACGGATGTCCCCGTTATCCTAGCAGATGCAGAATGGATGGCATTGGATACATTTTCCGCTCAAAAGTTTTGAGCAGCTCAAACCTTCTGAGCGGATGAAAATGTCAATAGACGGATGCTGGACGGATAGAGAGGAAGCAAACGGAGGCAGTGAGTACAGAACGGAAGCATCGTGTTAACCAACGGATGGCAAGTGTTTTTCTCCGTTTTACATCCTCTTTCCATCCGTTGGTGCAGTGTGACGGGCTTTACTTTCCATCCTGTGCTGGAATGTAGTCTGAAATAAGGGCATGCTTCCCAGAAGACAAAGCAGCAGTGGAGCTTGGAAATATGGAGCTAGGAAAAGAGCAAAGATGGCCACTCCTAAGCAATTCATAAAGTATATCTATAGTTATGCAAATAGTTGCTTTAGTCTGGCAAGAATATAGGTGAACAGTAATAAAGAAGCTACTTAGAAGTAACTCCACATGTGTTTATTGGTTCTTGGTGCTTTAAATGTTCATTGCTTTTCAGATTAGGCAACTATAAATGGATTTCAACTCACAGAATTCCCCAACCAACATTGTTCTATCCAAGGGGTCTCCAAGTTGGCATCTTTAAGAGTTGTGAACATGGATGGCTGGATAATTCTAGGAGTTGAAATCCATAAATCCTGTCAACTTTGGAAATCCCAATTCTACCCCAACAACTTACCACATAGTTTTTTCTCACTGTCAAAATATCTGTTCTCATCAAGAGGATGGAAGGAATGGAATTTGCATTCTGACACTGATGCATATTTGTCCCTGTTCTCCCTGTACCCCAGTTGTGTAGGGTGGGGAGATTTAGGATGAATGAGAGGAGAGGAAACATTTATTTAACAAGAGTTATTTTGGTGTAGCTGATAAGAGACAAGGCTAGAAACCAGTGTTAGTCCTACCGAAGATATGAAACCCACTATATGACCTTGTGTTATTTATTCTCTCTTGGCCAAAAAGTTTTGGGTAAACCTCTTTGAAAGAAATATTCCAAGAAAACCACCAGGACAAGTTCAAGCAATTGGCAGAAGTCAACACTGATTTGAAAGTATATACCCATACAGAAAACCCTTTAATACATGGTTAAATAGGGAGGTTTGCTGCCACATGAGGTGAGGATGGTCCTGTCATCAATGTAGGTGTTTTTTTTTAAGTGACTGGACAAATTCTTGAACAATGGGATTAATAGTTCTTGCTTGAGATGGCAGTTCTATATTCCCAGATCTCAGATGACAAATTCTAGAGATGGGGCAACATAGCAGAAGAATCTTTTTCTTTCCTAGCCACATTTCTGAACTTCCTGGATACATCTGGTTGGTTGTCTACTCCAGAAAAAAGAAAACTAGGTTAGATGGATCTTCCATCATTCTCTCCCACTGTTTGAATTGTCATATTGAGTTTCAGCTTCAACCTTGCTTTCAGTACTGGGATTCTACCAGTTTCCCTACTGGTTTGCTGATTGCGCACATTGCAAGTGTGTGCACACATGAAGCTTTCAAACACCAGCTGAGGCTCTGCTGCACCAATCAACTGAAAGGATAAAGAACAGAAAAACATGGGGGGGGGAGGGCTGATCCTGCACTTTTTTCTTCTTTCTCCTCTTAGCGGACCACTGGAGCTTTTTTTTTTTTTCGCTACTGGTTCGCTCTAGGGCAGAGGCCTGGGAGGGAAATACAACAGCCTNTTTTTTTTTTTTCGCTACTGGTTCGCTCTAGGGCAGAGGCCTGGGAGGGAAATACAACAGCCTGCCATCTAGCCCTCCAGAGCAAGGACCATTACCAAAACAAATCCTTTGAATGTAACTGGACAATAGATAGATTACAAGGAAGAGATGTGGGAAAAAGGAAAAATTATAGAGAACTTTTGTGTGCAAACTTCAAGCCCATATCACACTGCACCAACGGATGCAAAGAGGATGTAAAATGGACAAAAAAGCTTGCCATCCATTGGAAAACACGATGCAT